>MU795121.1:0-54659 GCA_027886305.1 Lentinula aff. lateritia
GTGTTGTTAATAACTTCACTACTGTCCCACTCGTCTTCCGCACATAGACACTCTGTGACCTCTGGCACGGTTACACGGTATACATGATCTTAACACATAGACTTAATGTGATAGAAACCTTCTATTAGAGTATCTTTATATGCCTAGCTATTAAAAGTTGCAAAAAAGAGGCAGTAATAGGTTATATTATGGAACTACAAATTTGATCATCCCAAATGATGGTAGATGACTGTATTCCTCGTGCTAAATTTCTTTTTAAAGTTGTCTCTGTCTGTTCCGATGGCGCATCCCTTTCGCCTTCATCAGATCCAATACCAATTCCAACTCGAACTGGCCTGTACTCTACCTATGATAACAGCCTCCCTCAACATATTGCTAACGAGGCTAGTTGTTAACACTCCTGTCCCAGGACCGCCACCACACCTTGGGCATAGTAATGAACAAGGAAAAACAACAGAAGCCAAAGTCACATCACACGTCTCCTGCCGCTCCTTCCAGCCAAATTCCGCTACTCCTTCCAAGCCCAAAGCTTTCCAACAGATAGATAGATAGATTACGAGGCTGTAGTTTATGGAAGTATCGCCCTTATGTACAGTACTCCATACAAAAGTAATTTCTCTTTATGGTTGTAGTTTCACCTTATTTGGCCAAATGTAACACTGAGTTGAATTGTATTGATTTTTCTTGTGACCGGCGCGGGATATCACGGGAACGTGACTTCCTGTCACCATTATTTTTTCTCGTCGCACTCACTCCGATACATAAATAGTTTATGTAAATTTGCTTTTATTTTGACTTTTCAAAAACAATTCAATGTAGGCGCCTGAAAGGCGCCCCGTTTTCTTAATTCCATAATATTTAATAACCCTCAAGGAAACGGCCGAGTTTTTGCCATTCACGGTGGTGCAGTCACTGCAGTGGCCTGCAATCGCATGTAGATACATGTCTCTGTCTAAGATGGGGTCCCACAAGGGAGCAGCCAGTCCCAACCATCTCGACTGCAGTGAATGCTCATCCGACCAGGAATGGTGATACCATACATTCTGGGTCTCAAGTTCCTTTTTGTTAACCTTCAACTGAGCTCAGATCGAGACGAGGTGCTAATCATGAGTTATTGTCGGCGATTGAGATCACGTGTGATATCCACGCTCAGAGACCAACTGTACCTCTTTCTCCGCTCGCTCCCGTTGCTGCCCACTTTTGGAGATGGAGAGGATGTTTGAAGATATGTCGCACAAGGGTAATACATTTGATACTGATCAAACTTTGCGTACGAAGAAAATGCGGGGCAATGGACAACTTGCTCAGGATTTGGGCTCATCAGGATTCGCGTCGAAGCACGTTAAACACTCTCATAAACCTTCTGTCGGAAGTCGAAGCTATAAAGAGCGCGTCGAACGCGGTTCTCCTTCCGGTTCGCAACACAAGGAACCGGTTGAAAATTACGACGAAGAACCCGACGAGTTGGACTTTCTATCCGGAATGGACTCGGAAAACGAGTTCGACACAAAGTCTTCATTGTCATTGGTGTCTTCCCAGCTATCAACTCATGACCCAGAGCACCAGTTGGCTAGAAGTAACACCTTGAAAGGTCTGAAATTCAATAAGAACAAATCCGAAAACGATAATGCTCCTATTCCTTCAAAACCGCGTGGGCCAAGCTCGTCTGTCCTTGAGCCAAAAAGTCCGAACCTTTCCAGCGCGTCTCGTCTTTCTCATTTCACGAAACCTGCGGCAAAACCGTCATCACATTCACGTAAAGTTTCCCAGTCTCCGCGTATAGCTTCTAGAAAACCTAGTTTGGAGAAGGTTAGCACTATGCGCGTCCGGAGGGTAGTTGGGAGCTCCAGCTCTTCAGATGAGGATGACGCCGGATCTATTCGCAGGACTGAGGGAGAGCAGAAGGGATCAGAAAGAATCATCCCTGCTGAGCCTTTGCCATGGAAGAAAGCAAGGCCTAGACCGAAACCACTACCTGCGAAATCATCATCGTCCTCCGTCTCCTCTGCCCTTCTCAAGCCGCCAGTCGGTAAATTGCAACCTGCGCCCCCCGCCGACCTTCCTGTTTCCTTGTCACCAGAGAACACGCCTAGAGTGAATCCAAAGTCCCTCTTATCAAAACCTGAGAGTTTTCCTCTTGCTGCATCACCCGAGCTCGAGAACACACCCAAGAACCATAAATCTCTTCTCAATGCACGACCTGCCGCCTTCCCGTTGTCACCCAGCCTTTCTGGGCGGAGGCGGGACGTCCAGAAGAAACCAACGCGTAAACGGTATGAGCTGATAAGGGAAGACTCCGACAACCATAAAGCGTTATCGAAAAGGAAGAGTGACGTTGTCTCGGCAGCAGCGCCTTTCCCCTTGAATAGCCCGCAACCTAAAAGCACGATAAGCATCTCAAATAAGGGTGTCGGAAAACGCTCGTCGAACGTTTCTCCGCAAGAAGACGATAGTCCGCTCAAGAGACAACGTTGGGATGATGATATGTATGTTGTGCTAATATCTATGGCCGTTCTCTCTCATGGCTCTATTCAACGGCTAGGGTAATGTCTTCGCCTCCCCAAAACCTTCATTACAGCGATGATAGTGATGACGACGATTACTGTACGTCTGCCGCTTAGTATCTTGCCTTTTCATTAATTCAACAGTCAATATCACAATAGTTTACAATCCATCAGTTGACGCCAACAGCCTGTGTCCATACTGCGACGAGCCTCTTCCTGCTTCGCCCACACCCCATCTCAAACACCTCCTTGCTACTACTGCCAAAAAATCCGTACGTGCGCCAAGACCGACGAATCCTATGGGTCGCAAAACTGCTGTGAGCGTCTTCATCAATGTCTGCCAGCGTCATCAGTTTGAGAGCAAGATCCTGCCCGAGGCAGAAGCAAAAGGCTGGCCCAAGTCGATCGGATGGGATTTGATTCATGAACGGGTGATGAGGATGAAGAACCATTTAGAGGCGCTCATGGAGAATTCTATGCTTGAAAATGAGAGGGGCGATGTTGATTATGATGAAGAAGATACTGCCAGTGAAGGGAGTGGGCAATGTAAATGGGCTAGAGATAAATGTGTTTTTTGGGAAGACGTGATAAAAGAGGTAAAGCAGAAAGGACATCGTGCAGCTGCTAATGTCAAGAGTCAGTTTGCAAACTTCCAGAATACTCAACCTGGATAGTGAGTTCCTTCGAATATCTTCAAAGTTATTTCCGTCTGATCTCCTCTCAGCTACGGTGAACTGGGCTCCGTTCTAATCCATCAATCCCTCTACGAACTCTTCCCTCCAGAAAAAACACCTCCTGAATTGGTCTCTCCGCTGAGTCCCAAGGATTTCATCAACCGCGTCTTATGCCCAGAGGTAGCGTTAAGGCTCATCATGGAAGACAAGTCTCTTTCCGGGTCCTCTGGAGCAAGAACAGCGCTTGAGATCCTTCGAGACAGCACCACGTATGGCGTTGCAATGTTCCCGGAGGACGCTGGTGAACGATTAGAGGGGGCCAGCGCCAAATCAAATACTAAAGGGAAGAGAAAGGGCAAAGGAAAAGAAAAGGCAAAGGAAACAGAGAGATATCATTCAGAAGATACTGAAATCGAAACTACAGAGATGAGCGTTGCAGATAAAATGGTCATGGAGAAGGCTCGCAGACGCAGGTTGGAGCTGGAGAAGGAGACTGAACAGGAGGAGATGGTTCACCAGGAACAAACGAAGCGCCATCGCAAGGGCAAAAGTAGAAGAAAAAATCCCGCCGTTCACACGCCATCGCCTCGGAACTCCAAACCCAAACCGAGACCGAAGCCGAAGGCGATTCAGAGAAGCGCAAGCTCTGCATCCCTTGCTGACATGGATGTTGGATCCGAGCCTGAAGCCGGATGGAGGTCAACTTTTTCGGATGGGCCCGCAAAATACTCCGACAACAATGACATGGATATGGAAGCTTCCGATGTTGATGCTAGTAACAAGCTCGTGAACCCGGCTTTGGGTGACCCGGCAAACATGGATGCCTTCTCTCTAACGACAGACAATAATCGGTCCCCGTCTAACCCTATTTTCGGTCGTGACGTCGGATTCCCACCGCCGTCGTCGTCTTCAAAACCTGACAGTGCTGGGAGTACCTCTCATACAATGATCATAACCTCTTCAGAAGACTCAGATTCAAACATTCGGACTCGCAAATCCCGCAAACAAACCAGGAAGATGTCTACCAGAAGTAGATCACCTAGCATCGAAATATCTTCACCTGACACAAAGCCTATTTCAGTACTCGCACGACCACCGTCTTCTTTGGATATGGATGATACACCCAAGGCTAGTAGATCCCATCTGTCGTTGTTTTCTGCAGTCCCTTCTGCGTCATTTTCCCGTCGCAACGGCGGGGCTGTCGAGAGAAATTCAGGAGAAACACCCAATACTGATTCAGATGTGGTGCTCAACCGTTGGCACAACGATCCCGATAGTGCGCCTCTTGCTTTCATACGGCAATCACGGTCAAGATCGAACGTTCAGAAGGCGCAATCGTGAGCTCTAGCATCGTGTTATTTCTATTCAATCAGCTAACATCTACCCCCCGTCATCACTTGCCTTTACTCAACGTTAGAAAATCCGAGAGCCATACAGAGAAGTCAAAGAATAATATTAAATCAACTGTCAAACGAACAGATTCGATAAAGTCTGAAACGGATTCTGGCTGGTTATTATCCGATCGAAGCGAATGAACGAAATAAACAAAGTAAGGATACATATCTCTTAGTAACCTTGTGTAATTCTGCGCAGTAAGTAGTACCAGTCAATAATATAGTATAACTTCGCCTAAGTACTAGGTTAGGAAATGTCAAAGCGTGAATTTGGCTGCCATATTTGGAAACTTGCCAACCAACACTTGGAGTTCAACATCTTGAACTCTCGACTGTTTCTGACGACGTGAAAAGACCCCCATGAATGCAAAATTTTGTAACGAGAACTTCCAAGAACTCAGGAACATGCCCAACTTCTGAGCCTTCTTTCATTCATGTGCGTTTTGGAACAGGCCAGATCGTACGCTATCCTGCCCCTGTTGCTCAAGCTCTTCTGATTGACTCCGTTCCGCTATCAGATAACACTCATTCTGTGCTTTTCATTTCTGTCATGGCAGTAGCCTCCGAGTCCCGGGCCCTCTCTTCAACAATTTTTATCGGGAAATTACATCCGAAAAGCATTCTAAAGGCAATCTATATTAGCTTTTATGCTTCGGCCTGCATCATCGAGCTAGTATTCTTATTGCTATATTTACTCTATGCTATTGAATCAGTGGGAATTTTCGTCAAAAGATGGATGTTTCGAGCGCCAGGTGACTATGACCCCCGGTATGACGAGGAAGATAAGGACCTTATCTCCGCATAGAGCGCTGCAATATTCCGGAGCCGAAGCGTTCTCCATGTGCAGACTCAGTTGTCAGCTTCATGCGTTATCTCGACTAGAGATCCTAAGGTCAGAATTCCAATTAATATCTGTCAGTGTTTGTTGCTCTTAGGGACATTTTTCGGAAGGTTCCATATACACACTGCACACCGCTGGCACAATAGAAACGTTATCTCTATCAATTGGCTGCTCGTCACCGGCCTAGCTTCTTGTGAACCAGTGAACATATCGATCTTCGTTCGCGACCTGGCTTTATTTTTCCTGTTCGTGACTGAAACAGTAATTTATCTTGGCTTTTGCGCTCTCGGAAATTCCGCTTTCATACTATATCAGTATATGCAGTGGATTTTTGCCGACAATATGCACACAACTCATTGAGATGCGTTCCTTCTGCCCAGACTGTCAGAGCTTAGATCTTTGGTAATAGTTATGTGTTATCTATTTTCATCATCGAACGTACAAATTTATCTTCACACTTGCGATATCTAGATAGAACACTCCTTAACGAATGGTACGTACGGTCGGATATATATCCGAATCATACTACCAGGTTCACAAAATTGAGTTGTCTACTGAGCTTGAGGTACGCCATTCAGCTATGGTACTCAAATAACATTCATTCGACATACTTCAGTGGCAACGCGAGCTCGGAAATATTTTCTTAGCTGTCAAATTTCGTTCGAGATTTCAAAATTCTTGCGTCGCAAGGCACGCCTTTGCCACTTGTCGCAATAGGAAACGTTCAGCGGATTCCCCTGTAATGAATTACTGATGAGATATAAAAACGGATATACAACCATCCAGATGGTCTACGAGCAATTTCCAGTCTCAATACCTCCCTCCTCCTGACACCTCAGTCGGACCTCGTTATGAAGTTCTCTAATCTTCTTTCCTGCAGCGCCCTGATATTCTCCTATGCAGCGCGAGCTCTCCCTCGAGGATTCTCCGACCATGTCTTGAGACGCTCAAATCCCTCCTCTCGCATTGAAGGACCTCAGCCTCAGACTGCCGGTACCTCATCTAATGCAACCATCCAATACAGCGGAAACTGGTCTGGCGCTGTTCTTGTTTCGCCTCCGACTGGTGAAATATTCAACAGTGCTGTAGGAACTTTTACAGTCCCGTCAATGCCTTCCGTTAATGGTAACGGTGCTGCCGCTGCATGGGTCGGCATTGATGGTGATACGTTTGCGACTGCTATATTACAAGCTGGTGTATTCTTCAGTGTCACCGATCAGACCGTCGAGTATGGAGCATGGTATGTCTTCTTTTCCAAAAACACATATGGTTCTGACTACGTGCAAGGTATGAGTGGTGGCCTAGTAAGCTAGAGTATTTCAATTCTTTGACTTTGCCTTGATCATCTAAATTGTTTCGGCAAGATTATGCTACTGATATCGACACAGACGACTTCCCAGTCTCTGCTGGGGACGTAATCACTGTCAACATCGATGCCTCAAGCAACAGTGAGGGCATTGTCACCTTAACCAATCAGTCGGCCGGAAAGAGCTTTGTTATCAACCTCACTTCACCGACTAAATTGGTATGTCCTCCAGTGTAAGACTCTCCTTGACACAAAATCTCAAACAAGGTTTCTCGAATAGTCCTACCTGGGAGGTCAGAACGCTGAATGGATTATCGAAGATTATACGCAAAATGGTGGGCTCGTCCCGCTTGCCAATTGGGGCACTGTCACATTTGTCAATGCCTCCGCCTCGACTTCAGCGAACAATACACTCGGCCTTGAGGATGCTACCATCTTTGACATCGAACAATACAACGACATCATGACCTATGTCACAATCGATAGCGAATCTTCTGTGTCAATCTCCTATGCATGACAAATAGAGAAAGTTTTGCTAAAAAGTTCGGTGTAGATATGAGGCTGTTGGGATGAATAGACATTTCAGAGACGAGTTGCCGCAGTTTCTTCACCGTTTTCTTGTCCGCAAATAGACACAATTCAAATATTATGACCAGCTTGTCCGATGAGGCAATCACAGAGTAGTAATTGTGCAGGAAATCATTGGCGAAAACTTTGAATTTCACTTTGGAAACGATACGGGCATTTCCTCAGGCTGGAATTGCTTCGCCGAAAGTCCAGTCCTTTGAGATTTTGGGAGAAAAGTTGAGACATGATAAAACAAATATTCGGATACCACATCTAAATTCGACTACCATACACATCTTTGGGTGCAACACCAGCCTGACCTTTGGCGATATTAGCTTGTGCCCACCTGGATAGTGGAGGGTTAATCACATGCCGCGCTGTTATATGAAAAGACTTACTTTTTAATTCGAATTGATTCAATAGCAATGAATCCTGTTGTGTCAGAAGGTTCAAATCCACCAAGCTCATCCATTGAAGCTTGTTGCTCATCATAAAGTCCCTGTAGAAAACAGATGAGGACGGGCCCAATCAGAAATTTGCAAAGGACGATACACACCTCAGAACTTTCACGGCCCTCAATAATAACATTACCCTTGTACAGCTTGAGCCTCACGACACCATTAACTGTCCGTTGACTAGCTGGAATAGCAGCAGTGATGAACTCCCTTTCGGGAGTGAAAAAGTGACCATTGTACAGGATCTTGCTGAACTCAATGGTGACGAATTGATCACGGAGAGCACGAACATTCCTGTCAAGAGTGAGTCCCTCCAAGTCGATATGGGCTGCGCGCAAGATAGTAGCGCCGGGAGATTCGTAACATCCTCGCGATTTCACGCCGATGAAACGGTTCTCAACGATATCAATACGACCAATGCCATGTTTCCGGCCTAATGTGTTCAGGGCAAGGAAGATGTCTACTGGGTCGGTGTGGGTTTTACTTGAGTCTGGACCAACGACCTTGACAGGAAGACCAGCCTTGAACTCAATGGTGATTTGTTCGGGTGTTTGTGGGGCATTTTCTGGGGAGGTGGTAAGTTTCCACATGTCAACGGGAGGCGTAGTGTTGGGATCCTCGAGGATACCGGCTTCATATGAAATATGGAACAGGTTTTCATCGGTCGACCAGGGTTTTGCGGTTGTTTGGGTGACTGGGATAGATTTTTCTGCAGCGTAGGCAAGCAGATCCTTTCGGCCTGCAAACCGATGGTAGAACTCTAGATGGTATGGAATGCTTGAGTATTGCGGTGTACAAATAAGAATAAGTATTGGCTTGCGCACCAGGAATTCGCCATGGGGCGATGACTTTGATGTCGGGTTTCAATCCGTAGAAGGCAAGCTCGAAGCGGACCTGGTCATTTCCCTTTCCGGTACATCCGTGCGACACGAAACTGAGAAGTAAGAGGATAAGAAATTAAGTCGAAAGGATAGCCGGATACTCACTCGCATCCTTCCCGATCTGCAACAGCAATCATGCCACGAGCAATCACTGGTCGAGCCAAGGATGTACCAAGAAGATAGACATTCTGATGAAGTTCGGATCTATATTCATCGTGCGTTCAAAGTCAAAGAGGATCGACGTACCTCATATATACAGTTGGCTTGTACTGCGGGATAGATGAGTTCATTGACGAATTCGCGCTTCATGTCCTGTCATGAATGACGATTAAATAGCATATTTACGACTCCTCAAGTCATTATTTACCTCCAAAAAGAATTTCTTGGCTCCGACTTTGAGTGCCTTTCTTTCTGCAGCGGCAAAGTCCTAACATTATCTATTGAGACGATCCACCAGAGACAAAGCATAAAGCAGACCTCTTCTTGGCCGACATCTGCCATGAAGGCATAAACTTCGTATCCTTGCTCGATTAACCAGGCCAAAATACATGAAGTATCTGTACGTTTACGGTGTATGAATGAGGCAGGAGCCCTATAACATATTCCACAGCTTACCCAGTCCACCAGAGTATGCAAGAAGTACACGTCCGGAATTTGTGGGCATCTCGTCGACAGAAAGTAGAGAAGAACGATAATTCGAGTCAGAATCAGGCGCAGCGCCAAAGTTTTTTGTTGCACGTGCTTATCTTCGCGTTTTGACCTAATCTGATGTGATCAACGATTTTGTCACACGCAGTTGTAACGGCGTACTTCCTCTTTGTTCTGTGCATCTTCCATCATGGACTCTGCTCGTCGAAATCCATTTCCCTTTAATCACAGTACCAACAGGCGATCTAGGAATCCACATGCACCTCGTAGAGGCCCAGATGAAGTACTCCCCCATAGCATGAATGCCTTGATAACTTCTCAAAGAAGCAAATCTCGTTCGCCATCTCGTGCTGTCAGAACTGATCCCTTCGCGGCTCTAAATGCCTCCATGACCACCGCGAAGGGCTATGCCAGCGGGAACCGCTCTTCCAAAAGCAGCGGCTCCGCTAGTGTTCGACAGAGCTCTTCATCCTATGATAGCGACCTGATCGCCGATTCTGGCCAGCGCTTGAGGTCCAATGTCACCATAGCCACGTTTCAAAGACCAAATGGTAGCAGACCATCCACTCCTGCAGCCCCCAATCTGCAGAAGAAGGACAAAGGGAAGGAACGTCAATCGAAATCACATGGGTCTATAGATGCGTCTTTCTCAGGGCCTATAGCAGTTGCAGAGTTTGAACGGATGAGGACTGAGATTGAGACATTGAAAAGCACATTGAATGATCATAAGAAGAATGCTAGGAAACAAGCTAAGGTGGCGTTCATCTTCATCTTTTGTACATACCCTTGTCAATATTCCCACTCTAGAAAATTGATGAACTCAAAGCCGAAATTGTCACAGGTAAAGCGGTAAGGTCTCCGCTTCTGTGATATTTGATACGTTGAGCGAGCCCAGTCGTAGACAAGAGACGAACAGGAAGCACAACTTCAAATACTCAAATCCAAACATTCTCGTAATGAAGAACTGCTGAATACGTTCGAAACAACTCTTACATGTAATATTTGCATGGAACTTTTGAACAAACCTTTCTCGTATGTGGTCGTTTTTACAATATCCTCTGGTCCTGGCCTACATATGATTTTATAGATTATCCCCCTGCGGTCATACGTTCTGCCTGCAGGACCTACAAGAGTGGTTCAGGAAAGCTCCTCCAGCGGACGAAGATATGGATCTTGACATAGATGATCCCGACTATGTCATGTATCGCCAGAAATCATGCCCTGCCTGTCGTGCTGTTGTCATAGGTCGACCTCTGCCAGTCTACCCTGTTCGGGATCTTATAAGTGCTTTGCAAAAGGCTAAGGTTTCCGGAAATGCTGCTGCTACTGTCTCTACCCGTCGTAGCAGTAGTCCATACGTTTCAGAAGATCCCTGGGAAGGCCTCTTCCCCGATAACGACGAGGACGAAGAAGACGAAGAAGAGGACGGACTAGAGGTAGGAGCCATGCCGTTTGGCTTCTTGTACAGCGAATCCGATTCAGAGATGGAAATGCACGACGATGACAGTGAATACGATAGTAATGGCGAGCCCGAGGAAGAGGAAGATAACAGCGCTATTGATGAAGAGGAAGAGGGTGAAAGTGGTGAAGACGTAGAAGGAGAAGGTTATAGTGAGGGGGACGAGGACTACTATGTTTCGCCTCAATGGGAGCCGCCCTGCTACCCGTACCCAGGAAATGTCGGTCCTGGCCCTCAATCCCAATTAGTCCGGCGCGGCTGTCCACCTTGGTTATCTTCTACTTACCGAATACGATACTCTCACAACAATGGCCTGGTCGGGCATCTCAATTCTCTGGACCCAGACGACGTGGGAGCTCCTCCACGTGGACCTACTAGTCGCATGCACCGACTGTTCCTCGGGTGGAATATACGCAACATAGACGACCAGTCGTCGGAACTCAGCCAAAGATTTTTCATCGCTCAGATACTAGAAGATTTTAGGAACGAGCCTTACAAGTTTTCCATTCATCAGCGGGCCAATGGTTGCTTGGATGTTCGTGTCCTAGTTCCGGCTGATGAAGTAACCCAATATTACAGCACGGAGTCGGAGGGTTGGGATTAATAGCAGCGTACAGCGTCGCTCGTTTATCGTTCAGGAATAATGAAATATACCTACCGTCTTTCGACATTTGGAAGGCAACTGGGCGGCAATCGGTCAAACAAAATCAGACCTTTGTATTACAGATAGATGGATATATGTATGCTACTTCCTATTCCTTACAGGTCTTCGTCTTAAGTTATGCATATGCCCTCTCGAAGTGTGAGGAACGGAGAACCAAACGCCAACGTCGGGTTTTTACACCTGGCTTTCGCCACTTCAAACCTTCGCCAGACCTTGTTTGCTAGGTCCTTTGCAACTCCGTCTTTATCAAGCGCCTGTGCATTTCTTTCACACGCTATGCGCTTTAAGCTCACTCTAGCTCGCCCTGATCCATTGTGTTTCTTCTAATCCTTGTTCATGCACTCATGCACTACTTTACCTTTTATTATTATCAAAAGAGCTGAGCCATACAACCCTTGAACATATGGACCACGGTCAACTGTTTGATTGTGAATGTGGGATGGGAGTCATGAGAAATTTGAATGCAAGCAAGGTTTATAGAGGTTTATCGTGCCCTGCAGGGGTTCGCTAGTGCCAAAAGGCAGCTTGTGGAGTCTCATATTAAGAATGATTGCTTATATGCTTCGGTGCCATGCCCAGCTGGTGGATGTGCAGAGGAAGTGCCGGCGAAGTGCTGAAGAAAGCCCACGTTGGACATCTTTGCTCTCACACATCTGTGATAGGGGAAGATTGCGAAACGTGTGTCGGATACAATGAAATAGAGGTGCGTCTGCTGTACACATTCTGCCAAAATCTACTCAACATTTGGATATCATGCTAGATGCATCGTTCTACTTGTCTCAAGAGATTCCACCAATGCGAAGATTGTGAAACTGAACAAGCTTGTTCATCGCGGGTAAGAGCCGTTGTGGGAAGTGTCTATCGTAGCTGCAGTCCCTGCATACGTTTGGGTAAGCGCTCCATATTGGACTGGTTTTGAGACGACATGCTAAAATGGAGTGAGCAAAGACATCGAGTACACGCCGGATCTTCCTAACGTTGAGTATCCACATAATTGGACGGGAGATTCCCAGTTCCCTCATTAGACTCGATTGGATGGGACCAGGATGAGGTGCGAAGCCTACGAAGCCTAAGATATTCGGGTATCGCTGAGCGAGCTGGCGAGTGATCAGTGTAGTGCCTAACTTGCTGTGGCCGTAGCATTCAAATCGAGTAGCATTAGATCCAACAGTCGGATCGTCTAGTGGGATTCCACGCTTTAAGACTCGTTTGGCACCGTCTGATGCAATGTCAATAATACGTGCAGTACCAAAGGGCGCATTTTCAGCAGTACGCTCCAAAACTGAGAGAAGATGGCAGGCGAAAACGAAAGGTCCGAACACATTAACAGCCCATTGCTATCGATGGCAAAGATGAGTAGATAATGTCAGAAGTATATATATACTTCCATATTCGTATCCATCAGTAGAAATCTTGCCTTTGGGAGTACTCATAATCCCAGCATCGTTGTACAAAGCATGTAGAACACTCTCCCTCCTTAGATCAGCACCTTTCAGTGCTGAAGCATTTTTCGCGATAGATTGCTGGCTCATGATTGAAAGTCTTGAGCAGCTGCTTTAGAACCATTAGCAGTGGAAAGGTCGAGATGTAAGAAGAGTATTTCGCCATTGACCGTGGCAAGATGAGAAGTACTATGCATCTTCAAGTTGTTGATAGTAGGCCGCAGCTTGCTCATAAAATTTTCCTTCGCGCGTGCGGCAAAATATACCCTGGCACCCTTCAATGCTAGGTACAGTCTCTTTGCCGATACCACTGTTACCGCCTACGCTTGCGCAAGTCAGCAAAGTAGAGTATGGTTAGTTAGCCATGCATAGCCGTCACCAGTAACGGTCACTACTTTGCCATGAAGGTCTGGGATATCAGATTCAGAGAAGGACATGATAGTGGTCGAGGGTAAAAGTTTGGTACGACTGGCCAGCGAGACTATTAGAGATTCAATGGATTCGGATGACAACGAGGATAGTCGAAGCAATTGTTCGTAGAGGTTCGTAGCCATTCGGCCAAAACGCGGGCACGTGATTCTTACATGGTGACGCGAGTAAATTTCGTTCCGTGTATCACCGTATGTTGTGACAGACCCAGTGTAGCTAGTTTAGATCTTCTATATTAAGTATCTAGATGATGTTGGGTTCTTTAAAGGCCGATTTGACTTGCATTTTGGCTTGAATGCTGACTAGGGAGAAGTACTATTTGAAGTAACCGGGGTGTATTACTTTGCAAGTATGGATACTATGTCGGGGGGTTAAAGTGTTGTAGAGGGAGCCCTTCAAGTAGCTCGAGAAGTGGCTTCCATCAGAAAAGATTCAAATTAGAACAGGGGAATGGATTGGCAAAAGGCGGATATCGTGTAGCGTAGCTCAGGCTCGGGCCTGCTGTGAAACCTAATTGCCAGTGCAAGTGATTCACTTGATCTCGGATGTAGCTGTCATAGTCTACACTAGATACAGGTTGAAGCTCAATATCTGCTCATTGTCTGCGCGGGTTCATTGTACTCCATTTGAGGTATAATTTTCGCACCTTGATCTGTATGGTAGGTTGAAGTTTTGGACAAGCACTAATATTGCTATTTCGATGCTCTTTAATTCTCTACAGGATTAGTTTTTCGAGATAGGCCAGTGAACGATTACAGGGAATTTCGTGGCATATACGAATGCGCATCTGACTCATTTCGTTCACCGTGACTCATTTTCCACCGTCCACACGCGTTCATCGTGCACTTACATCGTTGGCCCTGAGGTAATTCTTCATCGCCATTGTGCCGCAAGAACACAATTTCCGCGGGCGCATTAAATACTGTACATTGCTTCTAGGCATCAGGGTGATTATATCTGCCGTTCTTCTTCGTATACATCTCCCACGATAAACTAGTTACGGAAAATCAAGACATTGTCTGCCGGTTCTGGTCGAGATCAAGATTCTACACCGTGTTCAGGGAGGGGGCAGACATTCCCACTGATCAGTAATACATTGTTGTAGATATATGTGGCATCTATCAGAGGTCCATATGTCTAGTCCATGTGCTCTAAAAATCAGTCTCCGGGGACTTGTCTCCCATTCCAAACCTTTGCTCATTCTATCACCTCTTACATCTAACGACACATATCAAGGGATCGTCGGAGGTCCTCATAGGACCCACAGACGAAGTTAAAAACTGACGCGCCGAACATTCATCGATCCATCTCGATGGGATCGGGCGGGACCAATCTGAGCAGAAACTCTCATAAACCTTGAGAAATGAGTGTTACATATCTTTCTTCAAATCTTAGGTGAGAAATATCTATTTCCGTTGCTCTGATTTCGAACAATCCACTGTCCATTGACTCAGCAGGCAGTGAAGGGTGATGCCAAATGTCTTACTTTCCAAAACTTGAATTTAGAACAAGATACGCAAGACAAAGCAGGCGGGGAAATCATTTGAATACCGACGGTCAAGGCTGAAAGCCAGGTGAAAAGCCTACCATAATATCTTCTCTCTCCGTACGAATTTTCGTTTACAACATAATCCGATAATCTAGCCATTCGACGACACCGCCACGGGCAAAATCCTCTTTCCCTATAAGGAACGTACAAGTCATTATGATGGGATCTCAGATTTCAGTGACCAGACCCCACGAATACCGAAGCCTCTGCCCTCCTCTGACTCGTACACAGGGAAGATTTAATACTTCCTTCTAAGTCGTACGCTACTATGTATTTACTTATCCTCTCAGGGTGAACTTGACTGTATTGAGATTGAGACAATAATACATCTAGAATTTTACCTTGCCGATTTCGGTGCGCCCGTTCCTCAAAGTTCCTATTGTGGAAGACAATGAGTACAATGTATATGAAGCTACGACCACGCGGGACAATGAGTCCGGAACTATTCAGCGGACCCGCGCGAGAGCGAATACTATAAAGACTTGGGCTTCGTATTGTCTTTTCTAATCGAGCTCCCACCTACCTAATTGTTTTTCCAAAGAAAAAGGTGGTCAAGCTTTGAGAACGACGTTATTGTTGTTCTCTTTACTTGCCAACGCGTCGAGGAGGAGGTTGCTATAGCTAACAACGTCCTCGCTACCGCGTCCAGATTGTTTTATGCTCCTCATCTGAAAAAAAATCATCCCCTTCCACTTCTTTTCGTTCTTTCATCATTAATCGTCGGAAATTGCCCACTCCGTATATTGACTCATGCCTGCTTTACGCACTCGCGAGACAGCGAGCGACTGTGAGTCCTTGGTTTTTCCCAGCGCCTCATGTATGTCCTAACTAGCGTTAAAACGTTATTCCAGCACTGGAATTGAGGACTGGGATGGACGTACCAAATTCATCATTACCAACGCTAGCCATAATCGCACCAACTCCTCGAGCATTTACATTTCCTACTTCTCATAATCTCGACATTAGTCCCTACTCTACACCATCTAATTCACCTTTTGAACCCGATCTTAATAATCCTTTTGGATTCCCGTCTCCAACCTCATCGCGTTTATCTACACCGTCACCATTAACTCGAACCTTATCTCCCGACTCATCTGTATCAGTATCTTCACCTCGATCGGACAACCTTGACGCTGAGCGTCGGCCACGAAAAGGCGATAAAGACTATATCAAGCGACCGGAGAACGCATTTATGCTATTCCGGCGCAAATGTTGCGAGGATCAGCAACAGGTCGAAGAGGAATGCAACGGGCCCACGACTCGAAAAAAGCAACGCCAGGCGGACCTTTCGAAAGCCATCAGCCGAAAGTGGAAGAGCTTGTCGAAGAATGATCGACAATACTGGGAGGACTTGGCAAAGGAAAAGAAGAGGGTACATCAGGAGAAGTACCCTGGCTATGTTTTTCGACCGCAGCGAGTCAGGGACAAAGATGGGAGGGCGAGGAATAAGAAGTATACCAAGCGGAATAGAGCAGGAAAGAGGAGGCAAGATGAGGCAGACTTGGAAAGGGAGACAGCATCATATCTGGTTCCATTCCCTGGTCGATCCACCTCAGCTTCTGACACAATTCCCGCAGTGTCCTACCATACAGTCCACATACCTGTAATTTCCACGATACCCCCTCACCCGTCCTCCGCATCGTCTTCCTCTCTCCCAATACCGCAGATCAGCCAGACATTTTCTGGGACTGTAAGGAATATCGCCTCAAACTTTGAGTATCTCCCTTCTCCACATTCGATGTTACATTCGGAAGCAGGCCCTCAGGTAATGTGGCAATCTACATCCTGGACCGCTGGAGCTCAAGCTGATGCGCTACAACGACAGTCCTCCGAATTGATGAGAAACCTCTTCAATCTTCCGGCGCATGAAACCCCGCAGTCAACGGCAAGGTCTGTCGCACGACTCCAAGTGCTCAGTAGTCCCCTTTCATCTGCAGCATCATCGCCCATCTCTGGTCCCTTCACACCTTCCTCCGACCCACTTGACCAATCCTCCTACAACAAACCTCAGCTGTACCCATCCACATTCAACCCCGCCGAGACATGCGGAAGTAATCACACTCCGTGGGTCCCCATGCCTGCTGATATTCAGGCAGGACTCATCCCACAACCAGATGCTGTCCACAACTATTCTCCTTGGAAATCTCATAATGCTATTTGGCAAACAGAGTCGAACATGCTTTCAGGGGATGACTTTGACCTCCAGATCATTCCACCTATCGAGCTCAGCCAAAGTAGTCAAAGCATGATGATGATGCCCGAGTATGACGATGGTGCTGCCTTTGGTATCGCTCCATCCGCTACCCTGAATAGCTTCGCATTGTATGACTTCCCGCAGGAATATTTTCTTTCCGTCGATGGATTCGCCACGAACGAGGACTCTTCGCCGCGCTTCGCGATCGAGGATGAGTGTATGTCAGTATCTTGAAGCTCCATAGTAGGATATACTCGAATATATCATTATGCTTTCCATATGTACAGCAAGCTGTAGTTGCATCTTGTATAACGCCTATCATATATATTTGAGTATTCGGCAAACCAATCTTGCGAATGTGCAAACCTGAATTCTCGGACAAGCAAAACCCCTCCAGATGCTAAAAGCAGATTGCATTGCCCAAACGGATTCTGTATGACTGACCACTTGGTCATGCATCATGATATTGGAAGAAGGAGAATTGACTGGAATAACAAGATGACAGGATATACAAAACTCGATACTATCATAACTTGGACGTCTTGCGAGTAGGTGTCATTTTCAGATGAACACCAGAAACAAGTATACGGTGATGAGTGGCACTCCATATCTGCGTTCGTTGGAGGCCGATTTGTGAATACGAGTCCAGCGTATGGCCAGCGCGGCACTCACCTCTGTTTTGGCTGATATAACTCTTGTTCCTATTGACATACTAGTATTGATGATTCGCAGATCTTCTCCTCTAGGAAGAATTGACGAATATCCTATAAGAAAAAGTAAATTACGCACAGGCCAGCTGGGGCATGAAACGAGAGGTTCATAGCCTGAGAGACTGTTACAGTGGGTTTTCCAGTGAGATGCATTTGTAGCGCCGCCATAGCCAATGTTGAACAGCTGAATCACAAAAATTGAGCTTTGAAGAGGGTGCGTAAATCAAGCACAACGAACAGGTCAACAAGCAGTGCCGAACATCCTCCATGGAGGTTCCCCATCCCGTTAATCATATCTAGGGAAACATCAGTTAAGGAACAGATGAGACGACCAGATGAGAATACCTTCTGCAACTCGCATGCTGCAGACGACCCTGCTCTCCTGCCTCAACGGTTCTATCATATTCTGAACCAACGAAACCTCTGAAATGTAGATTTTCTCCACTACGCTTTGTGCAAAAGTTGTTGTGAAGTTTCCTTCGACAAGGGTATTGAAGGAGAGTTGGGGATCAACCAAAAACGCCTTTATATCATCGGAAGCATTGCCAGAGATGGTTGTTGGGTCTTGGGTAGTCATCGGGGAATATTCGGGAAGCAGTAACCGGTTTAGCACATGCAATCCATCAATATTTTAAATTCTGAGTTTATAGTTGCGACGTTTTGCGTAGAAGATGGTACGGCCAGTCTGAGGCTCTGAATTGTGGTATTTCGTATTGGGCGTCGAGCATTGTGCAAATACAAAGCTAAGATGCTATGAACTGACAATGTGGGCTGGGCAAGGAGTTCTGAGCAGAGAAAAGCATAGGAACAATTATTCCACAGAACTAATCTACAGCCTTCAGAGCCGTCACGAAAACACATCACCGAATCCTTGACAAATTGAATTTCACACGCCCTCGCTTCCGCTTCAACAACAATTTGAACAAAAAGCCATGAGTCCATCACGGTTAGTCGATGAACTTGGCGTTTTGCTTCACGCTTTGCGGCTTCCCCTTACTCTGAAATCTCCTACAGATCTTACACCGTCTCTTTTATTGGCTATCTTAGAATCTATATTGTCCTCTCGTCTTCCATTATCACACAATCTTCGAAATGCCCTGTCATCCAAGTCTTCTTCCAAGGAAGCTAAGGGCGCAAAAATACAGTGCATGAAAATCTTTCTCGGAGTTATCGAAACTGATTTCCTGAAGGAGGATGTCGGACTGAACAGGATTGACCCGAGAAAACTGGCTAATGGAGATTGGGACGAGGTTGTGTTTGTAGGGGAACTATTGTGCTGGATTGGAAGGGAATCCGGTATCACAAATGCCCATCATGGTCGCGAAGAGCCTCCATGGCGCTTGACTCCCTCTACCGCTCCTGATATCTCTGATAATTCGACATCTCATCGCTCAACGTCGTCAGTACCCACTGCAGATACCAGTAACAGTTTACACGACTTGGACCATCTCCGTTCTTTCCGGTCACTCTCCATCCCATCTTCCCCTCGGTTGTCGCCTCTAGCTCCTCCCCGGCCAATACGACCGCATTGTATCCACGAAGTTCCGTCTTTTTATGCGTTAGACGATGTGGCTACTACTACTAGTGGCTCTGAGCCATCTTCATCGTCTGTGCGATATACAGGTCATATTCAACCTGTTGACGAAGAGCTGGAGCTCAGCTATTTTGAAAACAGTCGAAATAGTAGGACGTTAGGCGATCCAGAGGATACAGGAATTGATGTCTCGCATCCGGTATGTGGTCATAGACCTTTGCTCTCTGTGTACACTCATCTCTTCTCGTTAGCCGCAGGACCTATCTGCGTTTGCTGACCTCCTCGACCCGGATCCCCTGGCAAAGACCATATCTCTCTTGCAACAACGCGCTTCTTTGTTGCGCGAGTTGGCGAAATATCATCACAAAGACTGAAAGTCCACAATGATCGCTTATGCCTACTCGACCGCCAGCATATTTAAGATTCATTGGGAAATAGTGAAACTCGAGTTTACATTCGCATATTTGGACGATGATGTCGTCGTGTTTCCCGCGAATCTTGTCATCTCCAGTCTCCCAGTAAGCTCTTTTCGTTATTGAGTCCGGTCACTCCATTTATCCCACTTATCCCAGGTGTTCTATATTTCTTGGAGCACCCCATCTGCACGAATAGATTAAGCAGAAGGAAGTACGCAAATTCTATAAGCGTGCTTGCTGGTTGTTCGGCAGTCGATACAACATCCTGACGCTCCGTCACTCCTTTTTTAATAGTCGGTGGCTTTCGGATCCTTTCCTGTCAGGAAAGTGGAAAGTGGAACGCGGAAAGCTTCAGGGAGCTTTCTCATCGAACAGACTGTGATATTGGCATGTACCCGTAACACCCTTATTTCTAAGTGAACCGACCGCCGCTAGAGTTTTCCTTGGGCATTTGGTCAACAGAAGGTATATTCTGCACAGTTTGGGCTTCGAAGGTATTTAATTTTAATTAATGTACAATCTGCAGTCCCTTGTCGGGGATCTGGTATAATTCAAACTGTGTTTTCAGTCATTCCTAAATCTGCTCTCAGTAGAGCGTCCACCTCAACCGGATCCCATCCAAAATGTGGCTCAATAACTGAGGACAATATGTCACCGGCTACCATAGAATTCACTGTGTCAACTGCAACGCGCTCGAGGTCCGAAAGATCGTGCTCGCATTTTCGAAGGTGGAGTATGAAGCGTGACGTTAAGAGGCCAGAAAGACTTTGATATAAGAGACAGGCAGTCAAGGTGTAGGGAGCAAGAAGAGAAGAGGTCGGTAGGAGGAAAACTTACGGTAGTGTGAGAGCATTCAAGAGACGTTGATAAAAGCCAGCCTATATGAGTGCAGCCGGTAAACCTATGAGCTTTGGATCCGGGGATGGTTGCCGTAACCAAATCTTACCTGGGCACGCTGTAACGAGTTGAGAGGTGATGTAGTACGTTATAACGATTGTCAAGTATACTTACGAAATTCAAGATAACAGAAGTTGTCGTGAAAACAGACATGAAGCTCGAGATCTTCATCAGCCTTGGACAACGGACTATTACTCATTGATAAGTACCTGAAATAGAAAATTCCTGATGGTGTGCATAAGTGAGTAAGATTCTCAGACGGACTAGATCGAGACTCAAACCTTGCTGAAATGTTAGATCCCAGAATCCTTTTATCGATTCGTTGTTGGAGGATCGACGACGGTCTTTGAATGTTTGAATACACCGAACAGATATCAAGACCGCAGAGGAGAACTCGAACACCACCGTCAGGATGGATAGTAGGTCGGTCGCTAGAAGGAGAGTGCATTACGATCAATGTCTAAAGCCACCATGGCTTCGAACCATACCTCTGAAGTGATATATGCCGTGAGATCGGTAAAAATGTTATAATCAGCTTGCACCCGCTCACATTGGCATACTGGATGGACCTTCGCATCGCAAGCCAGGGACATGTGCCTAATAATAACGTTGAATAACAGTTACACAACACACAAGAAACGCTGATGTTGATAGGAAACCACACTTACTATGTCCACCCCGACACACAAGATTCCAACGCTTGCCAGGTAGACGAATACCATGCGCTTTCGTCCCCAGACGGCATATGCTCGAGCCGTGAATGAAACTGTACAAGCTCCCGCGTAAACAGGTGGATTGGAGCTGAGGAGGAAGATCACCGGACATATGATAGCAGCTCGGCCCAGAACACTCAACGCGCCGATGATTTTATACCAAGTATTGCAGCTATGTGTATAGTTGTTCAAAACAATCCAACAATGCAATGGGTGGATGTCCCAACTGCCAAATCATGATTAACGACACAGGTCATGAATATCCCGTGAGACTTGCCCTTTGATCCAACATTTGAGAGATCGCGAGAAGGTAAAAGACGTTGGCGAGTAGTGCATAGTGGCAGAGGATGTAAACGATGGTGGATACTCGAATCTTTGATCCCCAGATATATTTGACCTAAGTAAAATTCAAAGCAAGTGAGCAAAGATGATCGCTGGTAGATACTAAAGAACGACCTTGCCTCCATGGGGAACATCAAAACCCAGTCATACCAGATGAGGGCTAAAACCCAATTATTTGAATGACACTGGGGAAGACGTCCAAAACTTGGCGTACCGATACTAGCGCATTGCATCTCGAATTCCAGATAGCTGCCCAAAGCAACCATTGCAACGGTAAATTCTCAATGCAAAAGGTAGAGTTCTGAGAGCACGTACTTGGTCCCTGCCATGTTCATCCTCAAAACACTCAAGGTTGGGGGAATTGCATTCCTATCACCAGTATTTAAGTCGAGATCCACAGCCATCATGAACGCGGCGACAAGTGCCATAACTGACCTGATTTAAAGGTATAGAACAGTCGAATATATGTGTGTGTCAACACGTCACTCCCTTAAAATATATCAGAGATGAAGGTGATTTCATGTATCAGAGAACTAACTGCTGGCTAGCATTCCTTTGTATCATTTATCAATCATGACTGAGAAAGTTCCTTGACGGTCTGGAGCCTTTGGTTGATTACAGGCAGCGTGCGACAATTCAGCTTTCCCAGTTCCTGCTAATTAGTAATATCAGCCGATGCTTCCCAAGTCCTCCGTATCCCAATTATACACTACTACAGGGCTAAATCGAAAGAGAAGCTCACTCATTCCGTACGCACGGAGCAACCTCCAAGGAACGACGATATTTCAATCTCCAGAATTTTTATATGCGGTGGACAACACGGGCACTTTTTAAAATGGGTCCTGAAACATGAACATTATTATTATAAAATTGCTTTAAACAACGACACAAAATGACTCCCAAGGTACGCATGCATCGTCTATCCCGAATCTTCACTCAAGGGAGTAAATTGGAAGCGCATGTTATGACTCGATATACTCAGGTCATTGCACCATGGGGCGAAGAGTATTTTCCAACCAATTCAACCTCTTCAGGCTCTGTTCCATGTCAGCATTGTCAATGACATCGTAACCTGGCCAGAAAATGAACATGACTAGACCGATTTGCATAGCAGAAAGAAGGGCCGCAAGAACATCCTTCCGACCCTTAAGGTGCAAAGGAAGATTATTCACAAGACCAGTCCAGAAACCTCGAGTCATTGGTAGTGTATCATCCGTCTCGTAGTCAATTCGATTGCGATTGACTGTAGCAAGAAAGCGAATGCACCACGCATTGGAACCGAGCGGAAGAATAGAGGCAGCTTCCCAGTCAATAAGGGCAGCGATACCATTGGACTCATCGTCAAGAATGATGTTCATTGAGTTGACGTCTTCGTGAATAACAGCAAGCGGGAGAACATGCGTAGCAGTGGCCTGGTTTGCCAGGTCCTCGATTCGTGCCCGAAGCTGTGGATGGGTTCCATCTACGAAGGAATGGTCGAGTATATAACGAAGCCTCGGTATGACATACGAGTCAATCATGGCAGAACTGTCCTCATTGATTGCGCATCGAGCAAGCATACCGCCAAGCTGAGTGGCGATCGAGACGCGCTCAGCTCCAGAGAGCTCTTTGTCTTTTTTGCACCAAACTTTTCCGTGTACGAACGGTGCAATGAATGCGAAATGAGCTTTGAGTGGAGCGACCCGATGGACGAAAGGAACGACATCTCCAAGCTTGGACCGTGCAAGTGCTACTTTTGTTGTGTCTATCTCGTTATCGCGTAATTGAACGACCCATTCCGATTCGTCCTCGAGTTTGATGATAACCGTTTTCGAAAACATCCCCTGAAATTCGGTCATCCTTGTCGAGACCACATTGCTCCTATGATATTTCTCAGCAACGGCTGTTGCCTCTGCTAGTGTCTGCTTCAAGCTCAATTTGGATATTTGCGTTGGCATCGTGTCGTTGAGTAGTTGAGCAAAAGGTGACTTTTTTTTCATTCGATTTCCGCACGTCCACAATCGAAAACAAACGATGCCATCACTATGTAGGCCTAGAATAGGCTGGTGACCAACCCTCTATGAGATTGCGTTAAACAAGAAACCTCGATAGAATTTCTGTTATAACGACAACCTCTCGGAGAGGACTGCCTTAGGCCTAAACCTAGAATATTCCATTTGGATATCGAACGCGCCGTATCATTGGACGTTTGAATTCGAATTTCAACCTTCAGGAAGTTTGAAAAGCTGCAAGTACTTAAATTTCGAAGGATCGCGGTCAGGTCACGAAGCCGTTGAATGTCGGCACGTCATGCCGCGAAAGAAAGTTCCCACACCCTCAAATCGTTATACTTCTTAAATCTCTCTTGTTTGTAAACTCTATCTGAGCTTTCATAGCCGACCGATCTATGCTCCTCCTCATCCCTTGTATCTTCACCAGACATTTGCTATAACATTGTCACAATGTCTAGTGCTTCACAAAGCAACGGTCGTCAATCTTCATCATCTTCACGCAGTACCCGGAGCGGAAATGTATGTTATTTAGCATTGAGGTTTCCGGATTATTGATATCGGTTGAACTATAGCCTGCAGTGGAATCAGCTGTTACTCGTCTTTTGGTATCAATAAAGCAGCTTCTCGAGGCGCTCACACAATGGAGTACCCTGAGAGTCGATGAGTCTCAAGTGAGCGATGTGTATGTTCGTCTAGGGAACGATTTCAATGCTGCCGTGGCCGCTTTCGGTGCGTTCAGCATTGATATGAGGTGCACATCCATTCTATCTATATGCCTACAAGCTACAAATCTGATTATTTACCTAGTGAATTGATGTCAGTACCAGACGAATTGCGCAATATACTGGAGCAGTGTTTGGCTGAAGACGCCACTCCAGAAAACCTCGAGGTCTACCTTCCGAATGTACGACAAATCATCACCGGCTTACTGCAAGGTTTGCGTAACAAACAGACCGTCTATCGGCATCTCGTTTCCGACCACAAACACCGTTCTGACCAGTCTAGCAGTGATAGAGTACAGAGTCGCTCTACACGTTCATCCAAATCTCATCGGAGACAACCTTCCAAAGGCCCTGCTGAAAATGAGCGGGATAGCATCTCTCGTCGCAGTGCTGCAAGTGCTTCAAGTCGGAGGCGGGACACCTCTTCGAGTCAAGCTGCTGACTCTGAAGCATCCTTTGTTGGAGGTTTTTCTCCCATGATTCCCGAAGCTCCCTCAATTTCAGACCCTAAAGATCTGCCTAATCCGTATGATACTCGGCAGCTCTCTTCCTCCGATTATCCTACCACTCGGTCCCCACCTCCACAAACTGTATCACCTCCGCCCCCTGCATCCTCTGTACCTGCCAACGTAAAGCGATATTCATTGGTGGATAAACCCATACCATCACCCCCTAATGTCGTAATAATTGAACCAACTAGTCCGGATCCTGAACGGAATGGCATTCAGCAACCTCAGCCTCAGACCAATGGATTTCCTCCACCACTTCCTCCACCGCCAGATTCACCTCCACTTGATGCCTCTCAGGCACCTGCCATGGCCAGCTCACTTGCCGCATTACAAAAGAGTGTTACACTGGAGCGAAGAGCTTCTAAACGGTTTTCCTCATATAACATAACAAAAATGACTGGTGCAGCCAGTCGAGACCGCTCAGTGCGGAACCAATCCAACAGGCGCTCACTAGCAGTTTCCTCCGCCTTGACTCCGGGCGAATTGGCTGTGTTGACTGAAGTAGACGATGAGGAGGAGTCTTCGCCAGTCGCCATGCTAACGAAGGAAGGAAGTTTAAGGTCGCGCGCAGCTACTCCCGAAAACCGAATTAGTACTCCGCCGGTACCTCCACTACCTTCGACGCCTTCGAGGACACCGGAAGCATCACCTTCTCCCGGGTCTACTTCTGCTCATCGAAGTGATTCAAACACAAAACGAGGTTCTGATTCCAAAATGACTGTATTTCTCCAGCTCGGAAGGGAGGTCAAAAAGGCTTCGCTGGAACCAGGCATTTCGTCCTCGTCGCTAAGGATGCTGTTCGTGGACAAGTTTTCCTATAACCCCGGACAGGAAAATTTCCCTGCTATATACATCCGCGATCCTTCAAGTGGTGTTCAATATGAATTAGAAGATACTGATGAAGTCAAAGAAAAGTGTCTACTGTCTCTGAACATCGAACGTGTGTCTTTTCTACCATCGCTTGGTACATCTTTGCTCATTAGTTGTTACAGCACTGGATCAAATCAAACAACATATCGATGTCCAGATTTCCAGTCTCTCTCAGGATATCAAGGACCTGAGATCTGCGGTAGCAAGTAACCAACGACATTCCCAAACCCCCAATATCGTCTCTTCACCTATAGCAGAGAGCACACCTGCTCCAAGTCGACCTACCGATAGGCAATTCCAGACGGTTGCTCGACGGTTGTCCCGGTTTGTTAGCAGCGCCAATGAATTTTCAGCTTCCTCGGCTAGACCCGCCTCCCCCAATCCTATCCTGCCGCAAATGACCGGTCCCACTCTCCAAGCTCAAATGACAGGAGGTTCAATCATTTCAGAATACTCCACTCGTGTCGTTAGCGACCTCAAGACCCAGTTTGACGAAGTCCAGAACCTACGACGAGATCTGGGCATCATGCGTCAGCTATATATAGAGTTCATGAAACAGACAAAGGAATCATTAGGGACTATGCGTACACAGACTCAATCTGTCAAACAACTTGCTACTGCCAACGTCGGCGGTTCCAGGGCCTTCATCGATTCTGGCAAGCAGAAACTTGATGTGCGCACGCAGAACGTTCTTACCGAAGTCGAACGGCTACAGGACACGGTTGAGGCTTTGAAAGATGACGTTCTGAAGCGACATATTACGCCCAAAGCGCTTCAGCTCAAGGCCGTGAAGAAAGACGTGGACACTGTCGCCGTAGAATTGGAGAGCTTGAAGGAACATATTAAGACCGTAAAACCAATGTGGAAGAAGACTTGGGCGGAGGAGCTACAGAATATCGTTGAAGAGCAGCAATTTCTTACGCATCAGGAGGAGTTCCTTAGTGACCTCTTGGAGGATCACAAAGGAGTTTTAGAAATCTACGGTCATGTAGAACAGGTCATCAATCTGCGCAGCGCAGGCTCAGGACGACGACTCAACGGCCGTGGGTTCAAGCCACCAGCACCGGAAGAAAGTACTCAAAGTTTGAGTAATGTCATGATGGAGATCAGGACCGCGTCTGTCGATCCGGAGAAACGCATGAAGGCTATCGAGGCGAGTCACAAGAACAGACAGAAAGAGCTGGCGAATCGAGGAGACGAGATGCTGGGGGAGCTGACAGATTTCGTGGCGGGGAAGAAATTGAAGATGACAGGGGGTGCGGAGGAAGCGGAGAGAGTTCGTCAGAAGAGGAACGATATGACTTTGAAGGCGATGTTCACAGGTAGTAGTGCAGTGGATATTCCGCCTATGGGTGGGGATGTGATCTAAGTCAGAACCAGTCGCCTGTGTGCATTCCATGAAATGTGTGTACTCATTACATTTCCTTTCATTTTTTTACTTTCACTTGCGGTCGGGTTTCACTAACATCCTGTGCAACTGGATATTCTATTGCATATCACTTGGTTTTTTTTTCGTATGATAGTGCTGTTATTGTAAAAAAAAAGTTGTTTAATGCATGTGTATTCTAAAGAAAGGGCCTGTATCATATGTTGCATCTTTCTGATTCTTGTCTAGAATGAGTGTTTATTGATATTCTTCACAGAAATATTACTCACCGGTCAATTCATACAGCAATCCCGACTTCCTCCATATTTTCCGTACCTTCTATTTGAACACCAACTGTTGCGTCTTCATTGTCTACAGTTGCATGTAGATCGCCTTTTCGACGCCTTTGCAACGATCTGGCTTTGGCCATGAAACGACCTAGCCAGCGAGAAGGCACTCTGCGCACAAAAGATCGTTATTGAGATTTATATTTTACAAAGGCCCGGATTCAAAAAATTTCAAGAACAAATATTTAAAAACGCACGAGCTAGCTTTCTCCCTTCGCGATAAATCTTGAATCCTCTCGCCAGGAATTTTTACGCGTACGGGCGTCAAGACAATATAGGATAGTTCCTTGAGCATGGTTTTGTTCGACTGGTAGCTCGATATGGAACAGTGAAGGAGCTAAGGTGAACTGGGAGTTGCAGAAAAAGTTACAGACGTCCAAGCCTAAATTTTAAAGGCTAAAAGTACCTCCAGAAGCTCACCATTTTATGTATTAGAAGAGAAGAAATTAGAAGCTGTTGCGCACGATACACGAGGCAAAGTTTCCGCAGAGAGCTTAACCGATTCACAGACAAGTTGTTTCATGAGGAATATAGAGTCGAATGAGTGTTTTTTCTGTCCGGGTTTGCGATTTCAGATTACGGCGTATCGTAGATTGTTTTCAGAGTGATAAGAGATCTGTAGAAGGAGCATGTACAAGAGACGGGTCGTAGACCAACTGAGCGCTTCCAAACGGGGTGCCTGGTTTTTTACTGCAATGAACACAGATTCATTTTCGGTACAATGTGCTGACTGATTGCATGTGTTTTCGAAGAGCTGCTATGATCTTGTGTGTACTGTTTTTCCTGATAAGGAACCTCGGTATAATGTTGTGTTCCGCCACCGTAAAAGCTTGGTAAGTTCGACTAGAATGAACGGATAGAGTATAATCCTGTATAGTCAACGCTGACAGCAAAGGTCATGTCACAATTCTGCCAGCGATGAACGGTCTCCTTCCATATATAGGGTTTGCCTTCCCTAGACATCCCAGGGATTTCTGTTGCCAACAGAACATCTGGATCCCTTACGAGATTCTATGGTGTCACTACAAGCAATCTGTAGGGCTCTTGTAAGTAGGTCAAAGTCTCTCTCTTATCCACGACCGCCGCTCATATAATTGCTCATTTCTGAACGGCCAAGATCGGATCTACCAATCCATTGAGTACGATTATATATATATAAATTATAACTTTTAAGAGGACTGACTCCCCTCCTTTTCTTCCAATCCATCATGCCCATTGCTGTAGCTGCAAAAGAAAGCAAGGTTGACGTCCTAGTGATAGGTGCCGGACCAGCTGGGCTAATGTCTGCCTTTGCTCTGGCTCGAGCCGGCATCAATGTCCGGATTGTTGATCGACGGTATGTTCAACGACTTCTCCTGAAGATCGATGATGAATTTATTTCCCTAATTGAAGTTCAAAGAAAGTTGCAGCTGGACAAGCTGACGGCATACAACCAAGAACCACTGAAGTTTTCAAGGTGCTTATTGGTACATGTGTATTCGTTATCAATTCTGATCGATCCCGACATAACAAGAGTTACGGGCTCTCTGATAGACTGTTGAAAGAAGGAACACAGTTACATGTGGCGGTAGGGTACCAACGCATGTACACAACACAGATGCGCTGACACCGACAATTTATTATGTTTAGGCCTTCTACAATCCCTCAAAAAGTGGAGGCATTGAGGTAATGCATTATCTATAGAGTTTCTTACTAAGGGATATACTGACTATGCAGTCTAGTTAACGGATCGTGTCCCAAATGTTACTACGACAGACACCAACTTCCCCTTTGAGGCACGTATGTTTTGGCGCTTCCCATGTGTTGGTCCTGTTGAAAGTCTTTTTCATCCAGGTGACGTTGCATCAAGGCGCCATCGAAGATATCTTTCTCGACAATATGCGTGATATGGGTGTGGAAGTCAGCCGACCCGTCATTCCAACCTGTCTTGAGGTAACCGAAGCTCTGGTAGACGATTTCGATGCGTACCCGGTTCGCGTAAGTCCTTCGGCTGTAAAATCCTTCAAAGTCTGGTTTTGAGCTCCTATATTATTAGGTTGTATTGGAGCATGAAGACACTGAGACCGAAGACGAAAAGCGCACTGAAATAGTATATGCTAAATACGTCTTGGGTGCGGATGGTGAGTTCAATTGATACCACAGCTCTTAATAGATTGAATTGGTCTTAAACACTGAAACAGGCGCCCATTCATGGGTCAGAAAGTGCATAGGTATTGCAATGCAAGGAGAGCAGACGGAATATGTTTGGGGAGTAGTCGACCTCGTTCCAGACACCGATTTTCCCGACGTACGAAACAGATGCGCCATACATTCCAACAATGGATCTTGCATGGTCATCCCTCGAGAAGACGATAAAATTCGTCTTTACATCCAACTCGACGGCAAGGATGTCATCGATGCCACCGGGAGGGTAGACAAGAGTAAAGCTGGGCCAGAAATGATTCTAGATGTATGTATATTTTCTCAGTTCTTATAAACAACCATCGAATTGTTTCGCAGGTTGCTCGCAAAACGCTCCATCCCTTTACTATTGATACGCCAGAGTCCTATGACTGGTGGACGATATACGTCAGTAAGTTACAAAAACCTTTCCTCGTTCGGATGCTTCTGAGACACACCGCGTTGTTAGTCGGGCAGCGAGTAGCTGAGCGCTATGCAGTACATAACCGCGTTTTCATTGCTGGGGATGCCTGCCATACCCATTCACCAAAGGTTTGCAGAGCCCTATAGATGAAAGGATCAACTGAGGGACTCACTAAAAGTCAGGCAGGTCAAGGCATGAATGCGAGCATGCAAGATTCGTATAACTTGGGTATGATTCGGTGTGCTGAATCGGAAGACACAACGCTGTATCTGACGAATTCTGCATACAGCTTGGAAATTGGCTCATGTATTAAAGGGAATTGCACATCCAACCCTTCTACAAACGGCAAGTAGATGAGATTTTCTCGAACATTGATTGTGAAAGTCAAGACTTTCTATTTCTAGTACGAACTTGAACGACGACGATACGCTCAAGACTTGATTGATTTCGACAAGAAGTTTTCCAAACTCTTTTCTGGCAAGCCGTACTCTGAATCAAACCTGGATGGCGTGTCACATCTAGAATTCTTAAAGTAAGTCGGATATACACCTGGAGCGACTCGGATCGATACGTTGATATGATTTTAGGGCTTTCCAAACGTTTGGCGGATTTACAAGTGGGCTGGGTGTTCAATACCCAAATTCTATGATTATCGATTCGAAACATCAAAATCTAGCGCAAAACATATTCATCGGACGACGTCTTCCACCTCGGCCGCTGTTACGAGCAGCAGACTGCCGTCCCATCGATTTACACGACCTGCTAGTCTCTGATGCTCGCTTCAAGTTGTTAGTCTTTACAGGGGACACCCATGATTCAGCTCAAATGGCGAGAGTTCAGGAGTTTGCGAAGGAGTTCAGCGCTTCTGGATCGTTCTTCGCCGAGTTTTCGTCGCCAGATTCTATGCGCAAGGTGTTTGACATCGTTCCAATAAGCAGCGAGAAGAAAGAAACGATCATGTACAATGCTTTACCTCGTATCCTTTGGTCGCATTGGTCTAAGTAAAGCCAATTCGCTCAGACCACGAATGTAGATTCTAACGCTATTTCTTCAGAGTTCTAGTGGATGATATTGACATGAAGGGGGTCACAGGGAGTGGGAAAGTGTACGAGTCACTTGGAATCAACGCCGCTGGTGCAGTGATTGTAGTACGACCAGATGGATACGTCGCAGCCATCGCGCCATTAGATGGCGTTTCCCATATTACCTCCTACTTTACCACCTTCATGAAGGCATGTTAGAAGACAGATGCAGATTACATGTATAACACTGAAGCCATGCGATGAATAGAGACAAGTACATAGGTAGAATCCGACGACATCATGAGCAATGGGTATCTAAGTACATAGTGAGAGAGGAATGACAAATGAGAAGACGTATCATGGTTTTCGTCTGCGCCCAATCGGAGGCGCTTCCGCGCTGTCGATAGGAACTCTTCTCGGTCCACTGACTCCCCGACCAAAGTCCACCTTTCTCAAATTCGCATCTAATACAACGCTCTTCGTACTACTCCTTTCGGCAATCCCTTTGTCGTTCTTAAGGTTTGACCCAGCGGATCCAGATGCATGACTCGAATTCTCTTTTTCGTAACCACATATCCCGACAGAGGTTAATCGATCGCTCATCCGTGTCGTATTCTTCGTGACAGGTAAAGTCCCCATTGATTTAGCCTTTACTTTCGTTCCGGAGCCTTTCTCAACTGTAGAGGAAGTACGAAGTTTGGATACCCCAAAAGTTGGCTTGGAAGAAGGTATTCTAGCTTTGTTACTTATTGATTTCGATGAATGAGATCGTCGAACAACGTTGCTTTGTACTTTTTTCTCCCGTAGCCGAAAATCTGGCCTCGTGTATACCGGACTCTCGGGAGGAGACTCTGATACACCTAATTGTTGTGCCAATGTCAACCCTCCTTCGTCGTCAGACGAGGCTCTTGACTGAGGTGTAGATGGGAATAGCTCTGTTTTCAGCAAGCCATCTCCCGGAAAGTCGTTCTCCAGCTCGTCCGTTTCCATGAGGGTTTCTAAGCCTCGGGAGCTGGAATCGGGGTCTAAACCAATGTTCGAAGGCGACCCTGGAGAGTTCCCTAGCATGAGAATGCGGCTTAGTGGACTGGGTCTCACAGGTGAATACGCGTGGATCATATGCGTGGCAAGAGGCTTGGCGACTGGGTAAAGGAATGCTCGATGAGCTCCAGCCAAGGGTGTCTGTGGAACTGGATCGACTGGAGCTCCTGGGGTTGCAGATGGGGCATGAGTTTGTAATGAAGATTGAGAGAGAAATCTGTCATTTTCACACAGTTCTTGTTCTTGCGATGTTTGGAATGTCGGCATAAGCAGCGGTAGAGTGGAAGCACCTGATATCAGGAGAGCAGGTTTTGGAGGCGGCAAGGATGCACAAGGAGATGGAGGAGGTAGCACAAATGCGGTCGGGAGCAGGGACTCTGTGCTCGAGCTGGCGGACATCAAAGGAGGTATAGAGGCGCCGATGGAAGGTGGGGGTGGTAGACGGGGGATGACCTCTGTTTCGAAAGCTGGTTCTGCGTCCTTGCTACCTTTAGAGGGAGAAAGTGAAAATGATGATGATGAGGACCGTCTCCTCGTAGATCCAACCCGTGTGGTTCTTGTAGTAGCTTTGCCGACGTTAATTTGGAACCTTTTGGACGGTGAATGAGGTTCTCGTGGGGAAAACCTGCGGTTGGATGCACTCATTTTCTCCGAACGTGAATCTGAATCATCTCGAGTGAGAGGAAGTTCTGCGAACATGCTTCGGATTTTCTCAGAAGGTTTCTCGTCTTTGGAACGCGTGCCGATCTTAAATGGGAAAATAGTCGGACTACGGAGACGAAGGTGACAGGAGGACATACCTTAACGCTAAGCCTTTCTTTCCCAGTTCCAGGCTGAGTTGGTACTTGAGGAAGCTTCTTTCGCTCCTCTGCTTCGGAAACAGCTGAATGTTGACGTTTGTCGTCTCTGGTAAGTATTGTCATGGTGCTTGAAGGTTGATCTGCCGCAAATCGATTTTCCGCAGCCTGTAGAGCTACTTGCTCTTTTGAATCATCTGGATATGGAACGAAATCAGTCCAGAGGATCGAAATACTTCTTAAGGATAATCACGGAGTTCGTTCTTCAGCTGCTCAATGACTTGATGCAGCTGTTCAAGTTCAGATGGAGAAGGCATCGGCTGCGGTGCGGGGGAGACGGAAGGAGAAGATGTTGATATTGAAGATGTTGAAGAGGACAGCACTGCGAGAATGTCTCGCAGTCGCGCAAGCGAGGATGATAGCGTCATGGTAGTAAATTCCGGAGGCGACAGAGGGAATAGATCGGGGAGTGTCATAGGTACAGGCTGCCAATGAGAATGGTCATGCCGGTATGGAGGACGAGGTGTTGCAAGAACTCACAACTTCTATCTCATTAGTAGGCTCTCGCAAACTTGACGCCAATTCAAACGCGATATTTCTAATTTCGTTGACAGCCTTGAGGAGCATCTTCTTCAAACCGAGATTATCCTTGCTTAACTGCTCGCGTGCCTTCTCAGCCTCCTCTAGCGCAATTTCCAGGTAGTTCTTTCCTCTCCCGACAATTGGAACTACTGGTTCAACGACAGTATTAGTACTTCCGATGAAGCGCATTCCACTAGCGGTAGCGCCAAGTTTTGCCTGTGCGTCAGAGATCCTGTGCCACCTCTCCATAGCGCGCTCAATCTCCTTTTCCTTCTTCTTCGATTCGGCTTGGTGGGTAGCTCGAATGGTCTGCAGGGCAGAGCGTGTCCGCTGCAATTCCGCGTTAGTATGTTTGTGCGCAGATTCAGTTGCTTGTAGCGTCTTTGTCGTAGTCCTGTTTGAAGAATAGGCTGTCAAAAATACAATAAACGAGAATGGAACGCACGCAAGACGAGATTTCTGTAAATTCACTTCACGCTCGAAATTTGCCGCAGACTCCGTGGCTGTGCGATGCATGGATACCATTCGTTCGTAGTCATAGCGAAGAGTTCGTAGCTCAGTTGACAGCTGCTCTGTCCTCGACATATCTTTCTAACAAAGCTTTCAGAAGATGGCATGAGGAAACCAGACCAAATCAACACTCACCACCCTTTGAGTCAGCAAGTCCAGGAAACATTTCACAGCCCTGTCCAGTTCTCCCTTAGACAGGCCATCGAGAGAGAGTCCCGAAGATGTGGTGAATCCGTGAGCTACTAGCTGAGAGTTGACATATTGGAGACTCGACGTTGAAACGAAGGATTCTTCAGAGGATTGGGAAGGAGAGTCAATGCCAGGACTCTGAGAGTTCCAGTGAACAGTCTTGTGCATAGGCGTGGCCATTGCCATTGCTGTTGTGGCCATCGTCAAATTCGTTCTTGCCTGTAAATGTCACTGTCAGAGTTCAAATTTCAGAATGCGCGCACTATCATGTGATCGAGATTAGCCGGTCCATTTTCGTTCGTGGCAGGAATCGTTGACTTGCTGTACTTATCTTAATCCGGGCTCGAATTGGACATGATGCGGAGGGGCTTCTGCCTACAATGATCATTGATGGGCTCGAAGGAAGATATAATAAAGTTGTTCAGAAGGATGAACAGTTTCATCGCGGTATCACTTTGCACCAACAAACAACACGGAACAAAAGTTGGAATTGAGATGATATCTTGAATTCACAGCTAGATGAGAATAATCAAGGTGGAGGGAATTTCGCTGTTAGTGATACTCGTACGTTAACCACCTTTCCATTTCTATGCTGTAGATAGTGGAGGTATTAGCGTTAATGTTGGGGAATCCTCGTCGAAACCCACTACATCTACATTGAATTCTACAAGTACGACGAGATCTCCTTTTCTGCCATCGTCGTCGCCACTGCTCCTTCCTTTTCCTCTGCCTCATCTTCTTCTATCGACTCTAGCAACGCAAATAGTAGCCTTCTGCGTCCGCGTCTACTTCGTCCGCCTTGAAGGCGACAAGAAGTAGTGTCAATGGCTCGAGCAAGGTGTGGGCATTATATCTCAAAATCATTCAGTAATCTCGTTCAATCCTGGATTTGAATTATCAAACTCTTGACCGTTACACTCAGTGTGCAGGTTTAGCTCATATCGGTGGAATTCACGAACAGATATTTGAGATCTGCGAATACGACTTACGACAGACTGGTCCTGCCATGTCCTTGAGTTCACAAAGTACATGATAATACACATCATCAAAATTTCTTTGTCCCCAATTCAAGAGTATTTGAGGGATGTTGTGGGCAAACAGATTGTATTCGTTTCATATCATCGCCCTGTCTCATGCCTTCTTGTGCCACTGGCGATCTAGTGGTGATATTTCGAAGCGTATGGCTTCACCGACTCCCATGCTTTGTCGAGAGCTGTAACGACTTCCTCGGCTAGTAAGAAAGATTGGAGCGAGTATGAGAAACGTCTGAAAAAATGAGCTTGAACCGGCCTACTACTCACGGAGTGGCCCTTTTTCCAAATCAATCAAATTCTACATGTCAATCGAGGACCCACCGATAGTTAGACTTTCGATGATATGACTTTCGACCATTTACTCACCTGCCTGATATGTTCCAAACTTGACGCTCCGATAAGAATCGCATCCCCGTATTCCCTCTTCATCAAACTATGGTGGGAGACCCATCGTAATGCAATTTCAGCCATGGTCAAATTGTGATGATCGGCGACGGTTTGAATGGACGCTACGGCCTCGAAATAAGGTTCTTTCCAGTATCGGTTGCGGTAATTCTACCAGTAGATGATAAGATGGGAGGTATATAGAGCAGTTGGTCAGTATGGTCAAGCGCGCAGTGTCGTTAAGTCATAGCAGTGTGTATCGGGATTCACCTTTCCTTGGGCCTTGTTAGGGTCAAATCTAGACCCAGGCTCGACTTGATCATCCACCGATGTGTATTGTCCTGTGAAGAAACCCCCACCCACTACATATACAATACATTATCGTGGATGAATATGCGAAAGATCCAACAAGCACATCAAAACTCACGAGGATTGAACTCGTAAAAACTAATCCCAAACTTCCTCAAACACGGGAACAACTCCGATTCAGCCGCACGATGGACGGCGTTGTATATTCCTTGATACGCAGAGGGAATGATATACCCGTTTGCTTTGCAGATTCCAACGATTTCGGCTACCTCCCAGCTGAAGGACAACATGCATTTGGAATGAGGGATTAATGTTTGAGTTGTAGGGAGCGATGGGCATTTGTTGGTTGAGTCAAAGGGGATGTGAAAGAGATCAAAGGAGGGTGAGAAGAAGATCGAGAGCAAAAACTCACGCCATATAGTTACTGATAGCGAATTTCTTGAAATACCCCTCCTTGTAAAGATCATTGACAGCTTTCATCGTGACCTCGTAAGGTGTTCTGTTCAAAATAACAGAGAAGTAAATTTATAAATTGAGTACGAACATCGAACATCTATCTTGGAATGCTACTCACAATCTATCGGGAGAATGGAGATACCACATTTCCAGTTGCCTGCAGGACGAGTGAGTGATGAGGAAAGAAGGAACGAAGAGAATACTAAATATGAACGAAGGAAGCAGGAAACGTACTCGGTATTGAGAGCCTTCAACGACCTCAGAAGGTGTTTCTTCAGATCCTATGTACACACAAATAAGATTATCGTTCGTTGTGATCATTCCAGTCAAGGAGAAAGAAGATCGGAGATGTGGGATGCTGGAAACGGAGGAATTTTCACAGACGACAACATACCTCGTAAGTATGGTATATCTCTTCCACGGGAGTCTGATTCGGTGCCGCATTTGGATCCGGCTGTGGAAAGGGTTACGTCGCATGATGAGATAGAGCGTGTAATTGGGAGGGAGGGAGAGAGATATCGACTCATTCGGTTTCGGTGTCTCGGAAAATGTTATGAAGAACGCACATGCCTCGCGACAAGCTTCGTCTCCAACTTCAAACCCTTGGCTTTCCAATCGATTTGTCCGAGTATTTCTTCACTCGTCCCTGCACAATAAACGCGAGCCGTGTCGATCTGGGAAAAGAGGAAGGAAACAAAGGGAGTAAAATGAGCGACGATAGAAGGAATAGAAGTGCCTCAATACGAAGAGAGCTCTAACATTGTGAATGAAGGCGAACGAAAGAGATGATGCTCACCTCGGTATGACCATGCTTCAAGAATTCATCCAAGATTGCCTCGACATCTTTCACATTGTGGACCCTAGCGCCATTCGTACCCTCTTTGCCAAAGGTCATCGCACCCTGTGAAATATCTTGATCAGAATAACTCGGAAACGCGTGAGTCAGAATGAGCGGAAAGGGAGTAATGAGGAGGTTTGTAGACGGAATGAGGCCCGTTCGAAATCTCCATGTTGTGGTAATGCTGTCCCAAATAAGATAACAAGTCAGAGAGCATACCATTACTATGTTCAATTGGCTTTTCTGAGGCACCATTATTGCAGACATCCTTGAAGGGGTTTTAGCTGAATGAGGGGAGCAAGGAAGGGGTCGATTAGACAAGACTGTTCAGAGAATCTATCAGTATTTATATCTTGATAATGGGAAGGATATACTTGGCGACCAATCAATTAAAACAACTGGCAGAAGTCGACAGCTGACTAGGACTACTTATGAGACCATGAGAGAGCGGGGGTGGTATTAGTGCTCTTCTGACTCTGAAAAGAAGAGAACTTGTACCTCGTTTCTGAAATATGTATCCGGTCACTAAATGGACCTATGATAAGCCACCTCTAGCAACCTATCTCGGAATTTTGACTAAGTGTGACCTTGACACCTATATAAGGCGAAATTTCACGTAAGCGATATGGAGGATCGGAGTCTCCCAGAAATTACCGCCTCGTAATTTCATTCGTGTGCAACTTTCTAGTCGACCAGCTCCATTCCGTTGCAACACCATTGGGCATAGCCCGGAGGTTTCTAAAATGGTAGCCCAAGCCAAATCTGACAAGGGCATCATAAGATTCTCTGGTCATCCACAGTGACCATGCTCACACTGCCGAGTTATGGATGTCCTGCGATTGACCACTAGCCGTACCCGTCAATCCTAATCGTGTGGTGTGTATCTACGCTATTTAGAGAACGAATGTGTATAGAAATACAATAAAATTACATTCTTGATTGTCTTCCAACGACTTTCCATATAGACTAGAACGATCCCCAACGCTTCCCAACGACACCCGAATTGTGAATTCAAATGCTGTCTGATTACCCACGACTCCATCGACTTGACAGACTCACCGGTGTCATCATAACCAGCCAGCTCTCCCCTTCTGCCAGTCTTGCAGTTAAACCCTGTGTTTCTACACTCGTATTCTCTCCTTTCCAAACATCATGAACGCGATATGCACTGTTTCTGATACCCAGGTCACTCCATGACACTGACACGCTCTGTACACCAACCAGGCTGGTATCGAAGCCACCTTGACCTTGGTCCGGCCCGTAATTCGCGAGTAAGACCATGACTTGTCCTGTAGTATCAGGACCGCCTATCCATGCCTGCAGTTGCTTAGCATAGGCGAAGCCGGTTCCAGGATTTCGAGGGCGCATGGGATAGTTGGATGCAAAATCGGCAACAGAGAGAGCAAACGAGTTCGTTAAGATCTGAAGACCTATCGCTGTTCATAGCGTAAATAGAAGGAGATCGAGATGAGAGCCGCACGAGAGAACTCACCGTCTAGTTTTGTCAAGTCATTTCCAAGCATAAGATTGGATGCAGCACCGATCCAGTGATTCATGATCGTGAACCGCTGAGCTTTACTCAGACCATCGTAATCCTCTCCAAGCGAATTCCCTATATACAGGTTATCCATATCAGGGAACAGGTTTAGCGTCTGATCCTTTCCTGTGTGCATTACAATGTATTGTCTGTAATTATCGATAGCTCTTTGAACCGTAGCCCAGGCAGCCAAAGTCAAATTTGAGCCGCGTTCATTGATGTCTTGGTCTGTACGGAAAGAGTCAGCGTTCTTGGACCAGATATGAAAGTGCTTTTCATCTCGGGCTAATTTCCAGCTGATATCTAGACGCATTGGTCGAGAGGCATTCTTGATGGCTTTGTGGTATGCAATGACATCGTCGCTGGTGTTGAGCGGAAGGTGTACACCGTTATCAGGCGATCCTGGTGTGATAAAGTCTAGTTTGATGAAATCTACGCCCCTAGTAGATATCAGCTCGTTAAACGTGTACATCATCATCGAATGGAGCTCACCATTCGGCGAATTGGTTGACGACTGAGTTATGCCATTGCTGAACACCATCCATCGTGTGATTCCAATTACACCGAGCGAGTCCGTTGTCCCCGGAACATACCTCTCCAATCCGGACGTGTGTGTCGAGAATAGTCTTGTGTCGATCGGCTCGGAAGCCGCCTGGCACAACGTAGATACCCAGATATAGACCTTGATGTTTGTGGTCAAGATATCCTAACCCCGTCCTCAAGTATCCGAAGCTTACCTTGAGCATGCAAGTGATCCGCAAGCTCTGTCATGTTAAACAGCTTCGTGTCGGGAACAATCCGTCCGTGTTTATCCCCGTAATACGGGAGTGACCATCCACTATCGAGGGAGCAGTAGTTGAAGCCAAGACCTCCAAGCGTTGATGCTAAATGATCACATTGCTGGATGATACCTACGAAGACCGAATGCGCGCAAAACTTGAGTTCGAGTTTGAACAAGCGATCAAGAATACTCTGACCTGTTTGGTTGAAAGCAAATTGTGGACTCAGGGCTGGATTAGCCTGAAGCCCGAACGAGTTCCAACCTCTAGCAGGGGCATCAAATCCATTAGCCGTAGCGCTGATCGTGAGCGAATGTAGCGGAGGGGGAATTCCTGGAGAGAAAGGAACTTGCACTGGAACAGCGGTTGGGAGGAAGGGCATTCTACAGCAGACAGCGAGAGGGAAGGAAAGGGACACTTGACTTGTTCCGACAGATGGAGGAACAAAAGTATCGCCCTGTCAGCCATTGGGATGTTAACTCCGAAACGAGATGGGATTCAAAGACAAGGCAACGAACACGTGGATAGCCGGAACGTCAACTTTAAGTTTCTTTAGAGGCGCCAGTTGGACCGTCGCCACAAAGATTGGCTTTTCAAATTTCAAACCTCAAGCACCGGGCGTTGAACTTGATATACATCATTATCTAATTCGTATTCGAACTTCTTTCCCTCCTTACTTCTAGTACAGTTTTCCTCAGTCGCTTCATTGCTTCCACCACTTGTTCCTCTCCCAAAAGACTGAACGACGCCCGCACATAGGGCGTCTTGGAACCATTGGGTAAGAATACTGTACCGGGCAACGCGAGGACACCATTGGCAAATGCGTGCGTTTCGATGAGTGTTCGGGAGTCCTGTTCTTCTGAATTCGGCAAGAATGGTTGGGCACTAGCAGGTTCAACGAGTAATTTGAACCTATCGGGGTAGTGACAAAAATCAAGAGGGAGCCCAGGCCAGCAAAGCAGAAGACTTGCCAGAAGAACATCCCAGCCTCTGGAGAAACCCACTCTGCTAGTCGACCTTCATCACTTTCACCTTCTTCTGGAGAACCACCGCCTAGCCATTTCTGCAACTCCCTCTCGAAAACATCCCGTTTTTGCTTGTAGAATTCGGATACATTTCTCGTGTGAAGGAAGAATTTATCGTAACCCCAGGAATCGAGCAAACGCAAAGAGATGAGCTGGGTAAGGGACGATACTTGTAGATTCGCGTTGGCTGTCTATGTGTTTAAGATGAGTGGATTAGACAAATAGATCAAGGATACAAGATCGAAAATTGTTCGGGACTAACCAACATGTCCACTCTTCTCAGAATCGTCTCCGGGCCAGTAGCAAACCCGATTCTCAAACCGGCTGAGAGAATCTTTGAGAGCGAGTCGAACCTCAATACTCTTCCCACTTCGGCGTATGCCTCTCCTGCTTCTTCTCCACAGGGCTCTGTTGCCTCAAGAGCAAAGTACGACGCTGGCCGTGCAGCTTTACCGTAGTAAAGGTAGTAATAGGGGTCGTCTACTCGAAAATCGAATACTGTGAGTGAAGGATTGCGGAAATGAATGAACGTACCTTCTAATATGATAAGGTTGTATTGTCTTGCGAGCTTAAGAACCTCTTTCCTACGCTCAAGCGAAGCAGTCATGCCAGTGGGGTTGCAGCCATACTGGTGAAAGGAGAAAGAAAGGCTTGGATGAGCAATATAGAACCAGGAAAAGAATACGGAGGAATGACTCGGAAATCTCGAGTCACAATACGAACAGGGACAGTGTACAACAGTTGTGGCCTCTTCTCACTTTCAGGCCAGTTTTCTAGGATATCCTTCAAAGACGAAGAACGAATACCAAGCGCATCCGTGGGGACTTCTGCCGGTTCAAAGGAAGGATATGAGAAAATGATGAGAATAAACAATGAACTAGTAATAGACCAATTTGTTTGCAATCCAAGTTTCTAAATATCGGGATGACTCCCGCGTAGACAGGCGATTCAACGAGAATAGAATCGCCTGGGTTGATCATCGCTGCGGCAGACTATGAGGATGGATAGATCCCGTCAGCCACGCCGGATCGCTAGTCAACCAAAGCGAGATCCACCTTGAAGATTAAATCTTGAGACCCAGTACCCATACTGACTCTCCACCCTTCCTGTCCCTCTCCAGATACATTATCCCCGTGTTTTCTCCCGTGAGCGATCTCCTGCAAGGCCGTAATCCATTTCAGCAGATCCGGAATACCCGCTGTGTCACTGTATTGCAGTCCTGGAGCCAATTGATCTTGAGGGATTGTGATGATCGTTTCCGAAGCTTCGTTCGCAGGATCTTTAGCAGTAAAAGACAGAGATGTGAACGGGAAGGTGGATGGTTCTGGTTTTCCAGCCAGTAAAGAGATGACGCCGGGCTGTTTTTCGAGTGGGAAGAGACCACGAACTATCGGCCAACACAATCAGTGATTTTTTGATTAATTGAGATGAGACCGTACTAGGACTGAGTTTCAATTGCTTTCCCAGATTGGAGAAGAACTGGTCGTAAAATTCTCCTGGGAGAGCTTTGATTTTGAGATTTCCATTCATCGTTGGTGTTCCGGAACTGACAGTGGGGTCAAGAATGATCGGTATGCCATCGCTATGCGTTGTCTGTGTGGCCATCGTTACTATTGAACCTAGTTATGGATGAAGCTGAACTCGAGGATAGATGAGTCAAATTTCAAATCGCTTGAGGGTGAGAAATTGTGACTCGAATCCGTTGTCATATCCGGTGATACAATGTAATCGCTATGATTCTACGATGCAGGAAGACGGTGTACAGTTTCTGATCTTCCATGTACTGAAATAAGGATGAGTAACTCGAAGACATGGTAGTGGTTGAAGATTGCTCATGTTCATTGGGGCGCTTATGCCCAGTTATGCCTTGATATAGTATCATAGTGCCTGTATAAACGGCTACAGAGGCGAGGGCGCTTCGCAGAGCTATTATTCAGACCAAATGGTTCTAAAGCAGTTTAATCTCTTCAATGCGTATCCGCAACATTGGCAGACATTCAAGTTGGCTCACGCGCCCGTCATTCCGGCAATCTGCCAGGACGATCCCAGGCAGAATCTCCGTGAGTCGAACAGAGGCGCCGTTGGATAATAGTTTCGTATCAGTCAGTGTATTGTGTGCGTTTGCAGAGACATCGTGCAGTGAAAGGATAAGGTGGTTGAAATAACACCCCAAATATATACATTAGCCGCCGGTTGTTTGGCGCTTCAGCTTTAGCCTTGAACTCGATTTCTCGCTCTTCTCCATAGCCGGCCATGTCAAAGTTCATCTACGACCTCTATCCCCTCTTTCTCTTCTTTCTCTTCCTCACTGCCCTTTCTTCTGGCTTCTGCTCGCCATATGCACATCCTACTGAACCTTCGCTCGCGACAAATGCCTCAAGTACCTCAATCACAGAGCACCCTAGCTTCCTTCCACGCTCAAGACTCAAGCGCAAATTATCTCCTCGCCATTGCCAGCCGTATTACACGACATTCTCCGATCCGTCCACGGTTGCCGAAAAAAATTCCGATCCCTCAAATGCACCCTTCGTCGCGCTTTCTCCTCCAGAAACATATGCTTTCACTTCGAACGGATTGGAGATGTATCTTCGAAAGCCAAAAGGCGAGGTTCACAGCAAGAATGGGATCAACGATAAGCTAGGCGAAGCTGCTACAATCAATTCCACATTTTGGATGTAAGCTCGCTACTTTTATATCTCGTTTTACCGTGAACAGAGCGCCCTCTTGATGTTTTCTCGACCAACTGACCAGTCTCGTTTTGACAGGGACAGCGGGAAGGTTACCTATGAAGTTTCCTGCGATTACGTGCCGGGAGTGGTCTGCGCCTTCATTTTGATCGACTCCCTTCAAGGTAGATCCTTTTCTTCCTTCGCTCCCTTCCATCCTCAAACTAAGATCGTTCATTGCACTCACCCATCCCCCCTTCAGCCTCCGACGGTGAAACACACCTTGACGAAATCGACGTTGAACTCGTCGGATCAGGATCAGCTCGCTGGCAGACAAATATATTCAAGCCTTCCAGAGCAGACCCCGATCCCCATTACGGGCATTTTGATACTAAAGAACAATACACACAAAACCCTTCTTACGCATCGGTGCACAAATACTCAATATCATGGGACTCGGAAAAGATCGTGTGGGCCGTGGATGGTCAGGACGCGAGGACTTTGCGGAAAGGTCAGTTGCTTGCTATAACGCGTTTCCAGATTGCGAAAACCGACTGACTGTTTTCTTTCTACCATTTCCAGAGGACACATATATCGATGGTGTTCCTCACTTTCCCGGCGAATCTGATCCGCTTCGTTTGCAGCTTGGTATTTGGGACGGGAGTGGCGCGGAGGGCACATCAAGTTGGGCTGGCGGTCCGGTTAACTGGGATATTGCACCTCAAAACATTGTAGCGATCGTACGCAGTGTGTCGGTCGAGTGTTGACGGATATTCTTATTTTTAGAAGGCTCCATTTCGGATTCGATTTGTACTAAAATAAAGGAGCATGCAATTTTACTATGATCATATATTCGTAAAAGGACAACGTTGCCATGCGTTATCGACATGAATACTATCGAAAACGAAAAAGAAACTTTCAGAGGCTGAATGTATCCGAAGAATTTTGACTGAGTTCCTCTTTCAATCTCGACTGCTGCCTCTTCTGTGCCTCGTCTTTAATCTCCTTCATTTTCGTCACATAGACCTTTGACATCTCCACCTGCAACATCTTCTTGACCCGTTGATTCCACGTTCGGATATCGGAATCTTGAATGATCTTTCTCGACCAGAGGTGTTGCATAATTGCATCGGGATAACGAAATCGTCCTTCAACGGGGATTTCCTCCTCAATGTACTTAAACAACTCTACTGAATCCAATTCATTCCATGCGGCGAGAGGGACCTCCGCCAGCTTCTCCCGGACTTCGGTCGGATCATTTTTGCCTTTTCGTAGTTCAGAAAATCGATGAGATCTCCAGGGCCAATTTGATGAAGTCAATGGGACTTCGGCAGAGTCTCGTACTGCCCCAAAACCAGCTCTGTTGCTAGGATAGATTCTCCACTCATCTGTAAACTCATCGCTCTCGGTATTTAGCACCTTTCGATTTTTTCTAATGCTGCCTGTGACCCCACTTTCCATTTGCCGCGTACGCGTGAGGGTGATTTGGACGACTGGATTATCTGAATCATGATCATGATAATCTAGAAAAAAAAGCTGTCACACACCTGACTTCAATCTTCGGTCTGGTTTCGACCTCTCCGAGGCGCGGGGAAGCAGAGGGCTGCCCATGACGTGGACATGGAAGACAACAAGGAGGAGGAGAAGGAAAATCAAATGTAATGACAATTTCGGAGTACTAGTGGCCATGATATCTCCGGTTATGAACTTGATTGACGACAAGGACGAATGACACTAAATGAGTTGAATGACAGTGATTGCAAGGGTTCACAATCAGATGAATACAGTCCGATTGATGGCAGAAATTTCCACAACGAGCGCGAAAGAAGCAGAGATAATATGAACGAGGAAAGAGATTGACGATGTGAAGTCTATAGGGATGAATGACTCCATTCACAATCAATCGAACATAAAGATGGTAGCATACCTGTAAGCAGATTCGACCAGCGAATCTGATGCTTGAGTCGTCGTTGATTAAGTGTGTAGTGGGGGGATCAGGGATCTGGTTGCAGACGATACGAGGTTTAATTTGAAGAAATTGGAGAGGATTCAACTCAAAACTTGAGATAGGCAGATACGAGGATACACGCACCAAAGGGACCAGCGGATTCACCTTTTACGCTTTGAACGAGGTTGATATGACTCGGTGAAGGGTTAAAAAATGGTGACCTATGAGAGGCTGTCCTTTTTATGAAATATGAGATTAAGATGATGCCGACGGTTCTCCTCACACCGTTGTTTTTTTTCGCTTGCCCTATGTACACTGCTGCACGGGTTTTTGAGAGATTTCATCATTTTTTCTTTCGAAAAATGTTAAGACTAAGTAAGCTCAGTTGATAATATAGCAACTAAATTAGTACCTGTTAAGACTAAGTAAGCTACGCAGTAAATTAGTATCTAGTTATATGAGAATATACTCAAGCTCACCTCAGTTGATAATCTGAGGGGCTTGTGTACGCCGTAACTGTTACGAGACTGTAGTTTATGGAAGTATTGTCCTTATATACGCCGCTCCATACAATTTTAATTTCCTTTTATGGTAGTAGTTTCGCCTTATTTGGCCAAATGTAACACTGAGTTGAATTGTATTGATTTCTTGTGACCAGCACAGGATATCACGGAACTGTGACCCTCTGTTGCAATTACTTTTTCTCATCTCACTTGGTTACTCCCTGTTACTGTTAAGATTATGTATACCAATAAGCCGTGCCAAGGGCTGATTGGTAACTAAGAGCGGAAGCTGTGATGGGACAGTGGTGAAGTTATTAACAACACCGCCGTTACGCCACTAGTCCCCGGAAATCAAGGGTAGAGAAGGAGAGAACCAGGAGCAGCCAAGTTGGGGCAGTGGTATCGCCGGCAACGAGGAGCGAACCAAAGGACTTGTAAGTCCTGAGTTTAGAGTCAAAGTACTTCTAGGCGACAAGCCTGAAGAGTTGAAGAGGATGATCAGAGTTGCTGAGGATAATCTAAGTTGATAATTAAACTGAGGAACTAAGATACAGTACAGGAGTATTTATATCAACTACTCGGCAGCTCGGAGCAAAGCACCAGACTAACTAATAGAGGCTGTACATTTAGTACCATCAGGGTAAGGGATAAGACAATAAAACTAGACTAAATCAAAAGGGAATGTGTAGCAAGAAAGATAAGATAAAGATTACAATAAGTACAGATTGCGGAAACATATTCTTCAGATCCTTTTTAAATTGATCCCAATTTGGTTTCTTCACTGAATCAAAGACTCTTAATGCTTGTCTTGTTTTATAAGACGTCTATTCTAAAACTAAACTTTAGCCTCGTCAGATGTAATTATCCATGTTCAAATATGCTTTCAGTAGCCTCAAACCATGGTATCATTTGACTTGGATCAGTTATATCAAATAATGGTGCTGTCTTATACTTCCTTGGAAGTTTCGCACTTGCTTTGTCAATCTCAGCCTTAGCTTCAGCTGACAACACAGGCATTCCATAATTATTGGTAGTCATTTTGACTAGTTCAATCATATTATTTGTTTAAGAGATAGTTTGGTTTAATGTACCTATCAATCTAATTGGTTCAATTGATCTAGAAGATGTTGAAATTGACTCTGGAGCAATTAATTCAATAATATCTTCTTCAATATCAATCAGATTAATTTCTTTTCTCTTCCTTTTTGGATCGAGAATAGATTTCTTCAAATTCCTTGGTAAAGATATAGATCTTCCTTGAGATATAGATGATCCTGTTCCTCTAGAAACAGAACTTCCACGTGATGCTTCTGTCAGTAATTGAGAAGAGGATGGATGACTGGATTCATTCATAGGGTTTAATAGGGATGTTCGAGCTGATGTGCCAAACATAGATCTCCCAAATACAACTCCTGCTTTACGATATTCTTCTAGTGTCAATACTCCTGCTTTCTCTGAATTCTTCAAAGTACGCAGTTTTCCTGATGAACTAATATTGACAGTTCACAGAAATGGTATCACAAAGATCAACACACTTCTACCAAATAATCAAATATAATCCAAACAAATGTTCAATTTAATTTAATCAAGCTAATTGTAGCTTCAAAAACCACCCCTCATGGTGGGCTCCAGATAACAAGCTTGCCTCGTTTTTGTGTGAAAGAGAAAGGAAGGAATCAAATGGGCACTCCAACCAACTAATCTAATACACAATATGCAAGTTCACTGCTATCAAATTTATTTAATAGCAAGGGGTAGCGTTGTCGAAGGTTCCGCAAAGCTTTTGAGAGCTTGTTAAGATCATGTACACCGTGTAACCGTGCCAAAGGCTACAAGGTGTCTAAGTGCGGAGGGTCGAGTGGGACAGTAGTGAAGTTATTAACAACACCGCCGTTACGCCGTTAGTCCCTGGAGATTGAGAACAGAGTAGAGGAGAGCTAGTAGCAGCCAAGTCGGAGCGGCGGTAACGCCGACAACGGGGAGCGAACCAAAGAACTTATAAGTCCTAAGGTCAGAGTAGGAAGTACTTCAAGGCGACGAGCCTGAAGACTAGAGGGTGACAAAAGTTCAGAGAGAGACTCAAGTCGAGAATGTTAAGAGAGTGATCTAAGATGATAATTAAACTGAGGAACTACAGTATTGTGCAGGCAGTATTTCTATCTACGGATCAGCATATTGGTGTGAAGTGCCAGACTAACTACTAGGAGCTATACGTGTAGTACCTGCAGGGTAAAGTAAAAGACAATAAGGAGAGATTAGAAGGAATGGGTATGTGTAGCGAGAAAGAACAATAAGGAGAAAATTACAATAAAAGGTATATCTCGGGATACCGAGCGGCGGTGCGGGGCGCCGAGGCATGGGCTTGACAGTATCCCCCTCTTAGGCTTGAGCCCTCGAAAGCCGTTAGTATTGGGTTGTACTATCAGTCATCAAAGGAAATTTTCCGAAAGCCGTCAGCATCGGAATTTATCCTTTTAGTCAGCAGGAAAAAATTTTGTTGGTCCACCGTACGCTGAGTACAATTTGAGGATTAACCTGGTCTGTGCGCAATTTTGACCCTATAAAGTTAGGCGGGTTTTCGCCCTGAACCTTCATTCCAAAATCTTCTAAGTCCTCCGATGTCAACTAGCTGAACTACTACCCAGTCCATCACCAACATTGGTTCCATCCCAATCACTGGTGGAACTGACAACCCACCACCGGCACTGACTCGCCCAACGATGCCGAGCGCTTCCGACAAGGAGTGGGAGCTGGAGGAGCAGCTGGAGTGCAACCGGGAGAGGTTGCAGAAGTTGAAAGAGAAGAGAAAGGCCAAAGAGGCAGCCAAGAAGAAGGCAGAGGAGGAAGCAGCTAGGTGGGCTGCAGAAAAGAAAAAAGCAAGGGAAGAGGCTACCGCTTGGGCCGTTCAGGCCAGAAGACTTGAGGAAGAAGCAGCGGAGAAGAGATGGAGAGTGGCGGCGGCGGCGGCAGTGAGAGGTTGCCAAGGGCCTGCTCCGCGTGAGGCCTCCACTTCCCATAGACAAGTGGAGGTAGAAATTCCCCGGTTGATAAAGAAGGGCACTGGTAAGCAGGGGGCTGAGGTAGGTGGTTTCAGGTCTCCATTGACCGTTTGTGTAAGACCTGGGTCAGGAAAGGTCTTTAGGGTAGGTTTGGTATAGGAAGTTTACATTGTAGTGTGCTAGGAGCAGGCTGGAGCTCGAAGGGAGCTACGGGAACTGCGACCGAGGACAGGAATGACCTAGTAGTGGATAGGACGGAGAGATGTGACCCTTGAGGAGGTCCCTATGAGGTCCAGAGAGGTCCCTAAGGCGTAGGTAGGGAAGGTAGACGTACGGAACCTAGTAGTATTGCGTAGTAGGAGTTGTACTCGCTAGAACGTCAATGTAGGATCGAATAGGTTGTATTTGAAATGGGTATGGAGTGTCTAAGCTCCTAAGAAGATATACGCCCGGGAGGGTAGGTTCCTGGGGACTGGGCTCGAGGGTGGACGTCCTCGAGTGTGGGAGATTGTAACAGAGAAGCGATACGTAGTTCGACGTAGGAAGTAGCTTCGACGTTACTTAGATCGAGATCCCGAAGCTTGTGGAGCAATGGGGAGCTCAAGGAGGTATTGGGGAGGTTAGCTCTCCAAGGCGTTAGGCGTTGGGGAGCTTTAGTATTGTTCGAGGGAGCTCGGAGACTCACTCGGATTGCTTAGACGTGAAGTAAAAGCGTATATTGGATTGTGTAGACGATCGTCGAAACAGTAGGCAAGAGTAGAGAGAAACAGAGATAAGAAAACAGAGAGTAAAGAGATATCCATATGGTTAGCAGGTACAAAGGGACAGGGACTGGACCTATGTAAAGGGTGTGTGTTAAAAATATACCAAGCTGGGACTTCGGGACATTGCGGCGCTACTTAAATAGGTACGGGAAGTGAACAAGAGAATATCTGGAGACATGAGGCAGCTAATCGAGGGAGGGAGGTAATCGAGATTAATACTTAAAGGGGTTGTCGGTTAGGAGGGTTTTCGTATGCGTGTCGGGGTGAAGGACGTTTGGGTAGGTATGTCAGAAATACTTGGGGAGGTGCCTGGTGGTACTTGGGGAGGTGCAGAGGAGGTACAGGAGGTGGATAGGACGTATGACAACATGTGGCGGGTACTGGGACTGGTCTGGTTGTAGCCAGGACATGACATTACCCCCCCTTGTAACCCCTTCGCGCCCTCGCGATGGGTAGGCGCGTTTTCTGGGAAGTCACCTGACATTCACGTGGTACCCGAAAAATTTCTTGTTGAAGTCCGTCAGATACTTGTTTCTCCCTCTCTTCCACCACCTCAGTTTTACGAGTCCAAACTCATCTAACTGCTATGTCTCCTACACCTGCTCGACCTCTTTCACGCACACCGTCTCCTCTGTTACCCACCCTTACCGCTTTGGGAGAGGTACCTTTCCCGGCTCCTGAATCCGATGGGGAGGTGGAAATGGATCAACTGGCCTTCACCATCGAGTCGCCGTCTCGTCCCCAACTCCAGTTGTTTGAGACAGTTTTTAATACTGGCAAGCCACTATCGGGTTATTGTCAGGATGACCCTTTGTGGCCTCTTCTGGCGGAGGTAGCTTCCCCTTGTTCCAACTGTGTAAAGTCTCCGGGCAAATGTAAGGTTCTGCCAAACTCCCCTCGCTGTACCAACTGCTCTGCAAAAAAGACTTGTAGTCTGGGGAAGGTCCTTCGGTATCGGTATTTCGCTCGTCGTTGCAGTCAAGACATTGCATACAGCCATAGGTTTTTGGAGCTCCACGGAACTCCTACACATCAATCGACATGGGGTATTCCTTTGAGCACCTGGCGTCAATACGATGCTGCCCTTCAAGCTCGTACCTCCTCGACCTCCACCCTCCTAGAACTGAACATGCTTGATGAGCAGGATACTGCTGAGACTGACCAGCAAGAGTTGTGGAAGTTCCTCGCTTTGCAACAGGGTGAGGCAGTTGTCGCGGCAAAACGTAAGCGCGATCGTTCCCCTTTGCCTGTGGCTGGTCCTTCCAGCAAAAAGGTTCGGTCAGATGGTTCCAAAAAGCGTTCCCGTCGTAGGACCCCTGTGGAAGGGGCAGCTCAGGAGTTTCCCCGTCGTATTCGACTGGTGGTTCCTCCAGGTCGTTCGATGGCAGCCTCCACTTCCACTCCTGCTCTCCCTCGCGCCTTTCCCTCCTCCATGGAGGTATCTGTCAGGGGCGAACCCGTGCAGGGTCCCAGTGGTTTGGTTCAGCTGGCAGCTGCTGCCGAGGTCCAGTCTGGTGTGGTTCAGCGGCTTGTTTCCCCTTCCCCTGTTACGTCGCCTATAAAGGGTACTGGGTCCGACCCCTTCCTTCCAACATGCCACCCACTTCGCGTTCGTTGTTGGTACCCCGCACTCTCATCGCTCATCCCTATCGCGCTGAGAATCAGCATCTTCTTGCTCGGGTCCGATCACTAGAGTCCCAGCTTGCCGATTCTCAGCGGGAGAATTCTTCTCTAACCACTGCCCTTCGGGACACTTCCCACGCCCTCGATGCTCGTCAACGGGAGGTTGAACAACTTCGGTCCTCCAGCCACGAGGTCCTTCAGCACGAGGTCGAGTATTGTAGTGTGTTGGACCAGTTCAATGCACTGGACAGGGCTTTATTGGTGTTTCCTGGTCAGGTAAGTCGTGATTTAACTGGTATTCACTTCCCTTTTAATTTGACTTCCTCCCTTGTAGACTGTTGTTCAGCGTTTCCAAGCATTGGAGGAGGAGCTTCGCGTTGTAAAAAGCGATCGCAACGTCGCGGTGGGGGAGCTTTCCACTGCTTCCCGTAAGGGCTCTGAGTTGAAGACAGCTCTACTGCAGCAACAGGGTCTGGTAGACGAGACCAATGCTTTGGCGACCCATCAGCGTCGTCGCTTGGAGGAGTTCCGGGAGGAGATCCATCGTACTCGAGATCGTGCCGCCTTCGTGGAGCAGATGATCAAGGAGTATCCGGACGAGGGTTTCTACGAGGTGGTTCTACCTCCCCTTTCTCAACTGGAGGAGGACCTCAAGAGGGCCAATGAGGACCTTCGACACGTCGCCACCTTTGCACACCGCCTCTATCGTTCCGATCCCGCCACTGTCCTCCATCATTACAGTCGTTATATCGGTGCCATCATTGAGGCGGTCGTCGCCTTCCTCCGACGTGGTTTGGACTCTGATGATCCCGACGTCGTTGCCCACAATTTCCGACTTGCTCTAGATTACATGCAAACAGCCCGGGGTATTCACGGGGATCTCTATATGCGGTCCATTAGCAGCATCCAGTGGTTTTTCAACAACGCGGTGGATGAGGATGAGGGTCTCCATCGCCTGGTGTTAGAGCACTCCCGTTTTGACAATGATGGCCCTTTTCTGACCGCGGCTCAGCATGCCGGTTTCGCAGCCCCTCCCGAGGGGTCAATGGAGCCACCCCTCCATCGTCGGATGTTGGCGCTATCGACCGCTTTTCCTCATTGTGATGGTGCTGGAAGGTGGGACAATGTTGTCCCCGCCATTCCGAGTCTTGACCAGTTGACCGTCATATGGGAGCAGTTAATTCTGGAGTACCTTCACCATGTAATTGATACCCCAATGTCCATTCCAGTGCCATCGGACGAGCCCACCTCTGTTGTGGGTGAAGGTGTTCCTTCTCCCCCCGCTCCCTCTCGTGTTCCTCTGTTCCTCCCTGAACAGGACTCCCCGACCTCCACTTCTCCCCCTCCTCCTTCTCCCTGTCTTCCTCCCCTCTTTGGTTCAGTAGCAAATCTAGCCATTGATCTTACTGGGGGTGACGACGAGTTGTACAAGCTGGAGGAATCTCGTCGCGCTCGGGTCTCGGAGGCAGATGGGATGGATGCTGTCCCCAAGGAGGAACCTTTGTAGTATTTTCTTGTCCTTTTTTGTATTAGATCCTTGTCGATAAATCGTAGAAATTTGAAATGTCTTTTTTGTCCTTTTAAAGTGAGATCATAGTGAGTCCGAGAATACTTTCTGTCATTAGTTTGTCGTTAGTATCATGGGGTTTTGTTGTCCCCATCGTGTCCTTTCCCCTCCTCCTGTCTCTCTCTTTAGTCCCCGTACCCCCTTTTGCCCTACAACGTGTCTCCCTCGTCTTCTCGTGCTTCCCGTTCCAGAGAGTCCCAGTGTGCCTGCAACGGCCGGCGTTTCCTTGAATGCTAATCGTGCCAGCTCCGCAACAGTGCGGTGGAACCCGCCATACCTTCCCATCCTACCCAGGAGTTGAATTGGTCGCCGTACCCCTCCCATTTAACCAGGTATTCTATCTCTCTTGGTCGTCCCTTTATTGGTTTTGAATCTAGGATGCTTTCGATGAAGTGTTCCGTCTTTCCTTTTATAAAGACTGGGGGAGGTGGAGAGTTCCGTCGTTTGAACTTATCGTGGAAGTGAGGTTTCAACCTGTCCACATGGAACACATTATGAATCTTGTGGAGGTCCCCAGGGAGGTCCAATCGGTAAGCATGACTCCCCACTTTTGACAAGATTGAGTAGGGGCCCGTCCACTTGTGATCTAGTTTCTTCATAGGTCGTCTAGTCCTGACGTTTTCCATATTCAACCAGACGTGATCCCCCTCCTTCCAGTCCGGGGCCTCCTGGCGTTTTTGGTTCGCGTACTTTGTATAGGCCTCGTTAGCTACCTGAATTCATTCCTGGAGGTACGCATGTAACTCCTTGAGGTTGGACGCGTATTCGTTGACCTCCGCTCCCTGTACCTGCTCCAGCGTAATAGACAACTTCGGATGATATCCCTTGTTGGCGAAGAACGGTGAGACACCTGTCGTCGCATTTGGGGTGTTGTTGTATACGGATTCAGCCATCGGTAGGAGGAGGTCCCAGTCGTCCTGGTCATAGGAGCAATAGATGCGAAGGTACGCCTCCACAGATTGGTTCACACGTTCTGTTTGTCCATCTGTCTGGGGGTGGTACGCCGTAGATAGGCGGGATTTGATTCCTAGTGCCCTACAAAGCTCCCTCCAGAATTGGGACACAAATAGGGAACCCCTGTCTGAAGTTATGTCGGAGGGCAACCCATGCTTTGAGAAGACGTGTGTTATGAACAAGTTGGCGAAGTCCTCTGCCTTGTCTGTCGTGTGGCAAGGGACGTAGATGGCCTGTTTGGTGAGTCGGCAGACTACTACGAGAATGGCGTCGTATTTCTTGGGACCTGCCGTGACTGGGAGCTGGGTGATGTGGTCCAAGGAGATTGAGGACCAAGGTCGTTGACCAATTGGTAGTGGGCGGAGGTTCCCATAAGGTTTGGAGCGACTGGCTTTGGCTCTCAGACACGAGTGGCAGCTCCGCACGTAGTAGTTCACATCTTTGGACAGCCCTTTCCAGAAGAACAGTTGGTTGACGAGTTTCTTGGTGTGTTTCTCCCCCGGGTGTCCCCTTAGTTTATGGTCATGGTACGACTGTAGGACCTCCCTTCATAGAGTTCCAGTGTCTGGGACATATATATGACCTCCCCTCTTTATCATTCTGTCCTCCCAAACGAGAGCTTTCTCCTCGTTGCGTGCAATTCTTTTCAGTGCTTCGATCATAGTCGTGTCCTTTGGAGCTTCCTTTACTACTCGATTTACTAGCAGGTCTTTGTTCATGAGGAGGGTCGCGTTCAGACATTCTGGAGGTATGAGTACCCTTTCCCTCCCTGCTAAAACTTGATCCCTTGGAGCTCCCTTCTTTGGGTACACATCTGATCTTTGGGTGAGCGCGTCCGGCTTGGCTCCCAACCTCCCTGGTTGATAGTTGATAACGAAATTGTACCCTGAAAGGAGCTCTGCCCAACGGGCTTGTCGTGCTGTCAGTTGCTTCGTCGTGGAGAAGTACTGGAGGTTGTTATGGTCTGAGTATACTTGGATCTGGTGTCGGGATCCTTCGCAGTACGCCCGCCATTGTTTGAAGCAATCAACAATAGCTAGGAGCTCCTTATCGTAGATGTCGTAGTTTAGCTCCGCGGAGATCATTGATCGCGCATGGAAGGCAATGGGGTGTATCTCCCCTGT
>MU795122.1:0-54521 GCA_027886305.1 Lentinula aff. lateritia
AAAAAAAAAAAAAAAAAAGAACAGTGCTTCTGGACGAGATCTCTGGTTGAGGAAAGAACAATCCACAGCATTGGAGATTCACACCAACGTGAACATGGGTACGAAAGTTATATGATATTATATTAGAGAACGTACAACAGCAAATGGGAAAGCGTTATAGTAACGAGTACTCACCATAACATGCTCTCCAAACTCTTCAGCTTGGAATTTTGAGAGGATATTATCTCCTCTGCAAGTTGATTGAGATCAATCACAACTGTTCCGAGCATCTTGCCATCTGTCACCAATGTACGCTAAAGTTTTCATTTTCGATCGGGCTGGAAGCACATTAGTTCAAGACAGTGACCAACAAGCGCAACAGGATCCAATAAAATAGATCTTGGGACGGCGAAGTAGGACATTACTGTAAGTTTGGGACATTCGTAGTAACTCAATGTTGCGACTCTCGATACCTTACTGTTTGCGGAGTAAACTCTTGACGCTCCCAAACATCAATCACATTATCGGAAGAAATGCATACAGATGCTACGAAAGCTTTGCAGGATGCACCGTGTCTAGATCTTGCCTCTATTTCGTCGTAAGTTCTTCGCTATCCCCATGGGTTGACACCACCAGTGGTACACGGAGATTCACGAGGCGCAAACATTCTTGTGGCATCAAATGAGGACCTCAGCCAGTCGCCAGGTTGTTGCCTCTTGAATTTTAGCCTTGCACTTGTTGCAGAAATGCAAATATTGACTAGTACCACGGAACTTTGAGGATCATCTCTCCAGATGGTCCTCCCAGCTCATTTGCGGATCGCAGCACAAGATACAACAGGCCAGCGAGATACTATGTAGTACATATGTCCGTTTGCATGTACGGTACTTCGCGCCACGCGCCGATCGTATCACTGCGGGGATGAGCCCATTTTCTCACCACGAAAAGGCTGAAATTATTGTGGGCTTTTGTACAAAATTCTCCAAATATACGCATAGAGAATATTCTGAATAGTTCCATAGTTATATTGAGCAGAATATAAGGCTCATATGCAGCAATTTCTAAGAATAATCACAACAAAATATTGGTCTAATTATTCAAAATAATTGTAGAATAATTGCCATGCATATAACATGAGGTTGTTCAAAATAAGCTCTGCAAGGAAAGTCTTTGTTCAGCATAACCTTGCTGAGATCATCCTTAAATCTGCAAAAGAAAGAATTTCCTTGCAGAGCTTATTTTGAACAACCGCATGTCATATGCATGGCAATTATCCTGCAATTATTTTGAATAATTAGACCAATATTTTGTTGTGATTATTCTTAAAAATTGCTGCATATGAGCCTTATATTCTGCTCAATATAACTATGGAACTATTCAGAATATTCTCTATGCATATATTTGGAGAATTTTGTACAAAAGCCCACAATAATTTCAGCCTTTTCATGGTGAGAAAATGGGCTCATCCCCGCAGTGTATGTTCCTCCTAGGCTTGAAAGACTTTGTCACGATAGAAGAGCCTGAGAGCTAATTGTGTTTGAAACAGATAATAACTGAACAACCTCCATTCCTCGGTCAACCTCTGACTGACATGTCAATTATCATACACTACATCGTCCAGACAGCGCTTGGGGTTTTCAGGAACTTTGGGACTTCATTCAGCGATGTTGGGCACACGACCCACGAGATAGAGTTTCGGCCAACTTGATTTGTTCTAGGCTACAGTCAATTTATGGTTCTCAGGGGAGCATCCTTCCATAGTGGTAAGCGGGTGATGATATACTGACACCCGAATTCTTGTATTTGAGCCCGAGACGAGACGAGGCAGGCTAGCGAGCATAGGTCGATATCGTAGTATAATGTAGACACGATTAAGGAGTGAATTCATTTTACTGTTACGAGAAGCGGTATTGAGTGAGACAGCAAACGATGAGAAAATGCTTGTGCGCAATTGAACCCAATTTGACAGGTCCTCTTCTTGGTCAGAATCTATCAGGTATGGACCATCCGCCGGTACCTGGATACCAAGATAAAACTTCTCCCAGAAGAGCAGGGATAGGAAGGGATTCAGGCGAAGGAAGGCTTTCGACTGGCTTTCGAACTCCCCAAGTTCTCGTTCCCCAGAGGATAACGAAATGAATGCGGAGCCTATGAGAAAGCCAGCTTCACCAGACGTGGAAAATCGATTGTATCTCACGATAGATTCGACCGAAATGCCACGTCAGTGTAGCAGAGTTTGAAGACGGTCAGGGTTTCCGGAACGTGGACGATGACTGGCTGCAGTTGTTTTTTGTTTGATGTGGAAAGATGATGATCTGAGCCAAGACCTGGCAATGATTGGTACTCCAATAGTCATCCAACTTACTACAACCGTTACGATGCAACAACCAACGAACACAGTTTACAATACATACTCAACCACTATACGATACTCAGTGTCACTAGTACTTAGTACATAGTTTCCCCCGCTCTTGGCTCCGAAATGGTGGCCTGCGGCGGTTAAATTAACTCTCTCTCTCTCCAATAGTCGTCCGTTCTTGTTTCCAGGGTCTACAATCTTTGGAATTTCAGGCGCAACTATTATTGAGACAGCGAGGAATGTAGCTGTTCGAAGAATCAGGAGAGACGCAGGAGAACTCGTTGATATTTGAACGACGTTGGTTTCGGGAATGGAGAAGGGCGGAATCGGGGTAACGTTGATTGCCGAGATTGGTGCTTATCAGATAAAATTTCATCACCGGTGCAGTACTCAATTTATTCGAACGCTTCTTGCCCTTCAGATTTGTTCTGCTGGCGGGGTCAATCCAATGACTATTTATGAAATGAAGACGGTCGTCGTTCTCGGCGGTGCTTATGCTGGTACGTTCTTGTAACTCTCCGTAGAATCTGCTTTATTTAGGACACTTATCAGGCGCTCGGACTGTTCAAGTACTGTCAAAGGGACTCCCGGAAGGATGGAGAATTGTGCTGGTAGATAGAAACACGTACGCTATCTTGACTCTCTTCGACTCTTTTTTTTGCTCATATATTTGTCTGGTAGACATATAAATCGTAAGCGCCTTCCCCGCCTGGATAGCGGTATACTTATCCGTTCATCCCAAGACGTATATGTATTCCCTAGACTCGCAATTCTGCCTGGACATGAGCATAAAGGATGTACGTTATCCGTGACATCTACAGCTTTTACCCGACTCATCTTTTTCCAGTCATTCCCTTCTCCAGACTTTTAGATCCAACCCGGCACCAAGACTTATGTTTACACGCCTCAGTTAGATCGGTGCATTCTTCCTACGTCGTACTGGATAAATCTTTCCCCGAAAGAGGCGTACCCACTCCGGAATTACGGTTCGACTATCTCGTCTACGCTTTAGGTAGCAGACTTCCTGCTCCGTTGGATCTGTGGGGCTCGTCTCCAGAGTCAGGCAGAGCATCTCACAAAGACGCAGTGGTTTTCAAGCCGTACGCTGGTACGAAACAGGAGGGAATTTCATGGCTGAAGACGCATCAAGAAGTGATCAAGAGCTCGGACAGCATACTGGTAGTTGGTGGTGGTGCATTGGGCATCCGTGAGTCTTTCGTGTACCCTGTCTCTCATTCCGTTAAATGACCTTACGTTGTTCCACCACATATATAGAATTTGCAACAGACATCTCGGCAATATATCCTAACAAGACGATCACTTTGCTTCACTCTCGCCATCGGTTACTTCCGAGGTTCGATGAGAAGATGCATACGGAAAGTACGCTAGTTTCCGAATGATATCATCCTGTTAAACAAACTCACTATTGTGGATAGTCATGGACGCCCTTCTGGCCTCTAACATCCAAGTCATCCTTGGCGAACGGCTGGACATGCAGTCTATCTTATTTGCTGACGCAATCAAGCTCAACAAACTAGAACAACGTGTAGCTAGAACGTTGCAAGGACGGGAGGTAGCTGCTGATCTCATTGTAGGTTCACTCAGCCCTACTTTCTGTCCCGTTATCCTGAACCATTTATAGCTTTTATGTACCGGCCAAAAACCCAACACCCATTTCCTATCCACGATGGATCCTCGTTGTGTTAACGCCCATGACGGACTTGCGCATGTGCTTCGGACAATGCAGCTTGACGTTATCCTGTCGACGTCCCCCCCTACCCTTCCGAATTTCACTTCGGAATCCTCAACTCCATCACCTTCATGGTCTGCATTCACGACGTCTAGTACTTCGAGCCTGCTTTCCCCAGAACAGGAGCTTGAAGATGCTCTAGCCCAAGTCGCATTAGCTGAAAAGAATGTCGAGATCGAGGAATCGTTATCCGGACTTTCGATGTCCGAAGAAGACGACGATGTACTCGACTCAGACTTGGATGGGTCAGATGTAGCGGAACTTTCGACCCCGTATCCGAATATATTTGTCGCTGGAGACGCTGCAGATGCGTTTGGTGCAATTCCCGCTGGACATACTGCGTATTATCAGGTAATTCTCGATCTCGCATTTCTTTAATTACTTAAACTTCGGTTATAGGGAGAAGTAGCCGCAAGGAACATCTTGCGGCTTATACAACGTTCAGAGCCTCCTTTGAAAACCGAAATTTCGCAAGATGAGGGCGTTCTCGTGACGGAGGAAGAAGAAGAGCGTTTAGAACATTACGCCCCAGGATTACCCGCTATCAAGATCTCATTGGGCTTGGTATGTTGATGTCGATGTCAAAAATTTCCTCACTCAGTCTTGTTCCCTCCTGTTTAGACAAAGTCCGCATATCAAGCTAATGGGGTAGTGCGGACTGCGGATGATGGGGTACCAGACTTGAATGCGGCTGCGATATGGGGGTACTTTGGGTATGAGGTAGAGAAAGAAGAGGATATGTATGCATAAGAAAAAGCGAGTTCAACCACGTCTATCGAAAGCACGGCTAGGCCTACTTAGTATATCAAAGTAAATAACTAAAACCACTGAATATTCTACAATCTCACTGACAACTTATGCACAAGTTACCACTGAAGCATCGGTGTATTCTTCTTGACTTACATATCCCAGAGGTTATCGATATTATAATCGGTATAACTAGTGGCCCGCTTTTGTTCGTGTGTATGTGCCAAGGGCAGAAATCGCCTTGTCCAAGCTACATATTAAGTCTGACTCTTGCTTTCCATACCAACACTCAGATCAAATCATACGGGTGCACGAACGTTAGTTAGGGTATTTGAGATTTCATAGGACCGTGTCGGGTTTTCCCTTCCTTTCCTTCCTAAATAGTCTACTCTTTTTTCTTTCTTGGTTTGTTTTGATTTGACGCGGCAACTCTCTTTGCATACAGCTCGTTGAAATCATGTAGGTTCCCTTGCAGTAGATTCTCTTTTTGACTGAACTCCAACACATTCTTGACAAACGAAGCTTTGTCCTCCCCAACTTTGACACCCCAGAATTTTTCCAAGAGGGGTCCAGGATCTTTACCGTCTGTCCTCAAAAACAGTCTTGGGAGAGTTATTAAGTTTTCTGCAGGGTATCTGTCCTTGTAGTAGGGCGCCGAGTAACCCCTGAGTTGTTGATTGGCTTCCTCGTCATCAGGTTTCCAGGCTTTGGAGACCCACTCCTTGTCAAAGACGAGTGCCCAGTCGTTGGAAGATGGTTCCTTATCCTTAATGTAGACCGCGATTGGGAGAAGTTTCTTCCATCTCCGACGAGCTAAATTATGAACCGGATCAAAATTCAAAATTTTCGGAACGATTGATATGATCAATGATGGCACTAACCGTTATTATATCGTTTAGCAATAGCTGTGTTGTCATTGGAGCCGTTGGCATTCTCCATTGTGAGAGGTCGCACGGCAATAGTACCTGGAGACTCGCCGGGCTTGCTTATGGCTAAAGGAGAAGCAACCACCGAGGCGAGGAAAAAGCAGGCGACAAAGAGCCTGGAGAATGATGGGAGAGCGAGCATTTTCGTAAATAGGACCCGAACGCGATTTGCGTAAAGGAGAATGTGATAAGAATCGTGTCGTCGGGATGCGAAAAAAGCTTTTCAACAAGAATCTTGGTCAACGACGACGTTACGCAGCGTTACGCATGACAAAGAAAATTCTATAACTCACTAGTTCGTAATCGTCAGGCTCCCCCAGAGAAATCCAACCAGCAGATTTCGAAGTGAATAGCCCTTCGTAAGGATTCAATGTCTCCTAAGATGAAAAGTTAACAAGTCAGACTCATGGATTGTTATAGAGGCGGATCAAGTATGGCAATACGATAGGTACAGTACAATAAACGAGGAGGGAAGTGCAATAGGCAGACGAAGGATGAGAACAACTTCTGAGGAGGCTTGAAGAAAAAGAAAAGAGGTACAAAAAAAAAAAACTCCAACGACCAGCGTTGACAATGATGGTGGTGATTACAGTTCAAGAGCCGAAACTGATGAGTTTTTAAAACTGGCTTTTGGACCGTCGGGCAAATTTTCAAGCCAAAGACTTTGATGGAGACACGTTTTGATACGCAGTCACAGTGCCACAGAGTCCAGATGACATGGGAGTCTGTATTCCTATCGCTAGTCATATCGCTAGTCATGACTCTGGAACATACTATCTACCGTTCCTAGTACTATCACGGTAAGGTCATGATATCACCGGGTGCACGCAGCTATTCTAGTATCCGATGTAAAAAGCTGCGGGTCGTGGATTATAGAGGCGAAATTTGAAGCGAAGGACTGTGTCTGATCTGATATGGTTTGACTTGGATGGAGCGGTAACCTTGTATGAGACCAGAGAGAGAGAGAGACTCGGATAAACTACATGTGTCTCGGACGGTATAGATCTGCGTTTACTTGGACTTGAAAGGATTCTTGTGACTAATGGCTGCTTTTTCAAGTTGGGACTACTAGATTGGTGTGAGCATAGGTGAGCGTGTGTCTGATCCGCCATCCGAAATATTCCGGCACAAAGTAGACCAACACCGGCGACTAGGGAGGAAACAGAATGAGCGTAAGAGAGCATTTGGGTGAATGAGCCGCAAAGTATGATGAAGATACCTTGAACGTGGCCGGAGACGTAAATGTTCCATATCTATGAAATCGTTTGAGTTTCTGAGATCTGTACCGACTCCGTAGTAGATGCAATGTAGTATTTCAGTGAGCCTAGGAGATATATAACAGTTTTGATTGCTTTTTAATGACAATTGCGCAACGGCAAGTTGAGGTGGGTTGAACCGTTGAAGTGCTAAAGGGATGATTGGAGTGAGTTTGGAGTCTGGACGCTCCAGAAACTGTCGGCGGTAACTGTACCTTATGATGTAAATCCCCAAAGTGGCAACGGTGGCAATGCACGTCCGTGCGCAGCCATATACTGAACTTACGATGGGCGGTGATTTCTGCTAAATTAACTTTCATTTCTATCCTCCATCTCTATCCCTTACCCAAGATTGTGCACACGTCTGTAACAATAAAACTTTATGGCCTCGTTTCTGAAAAGAGTGATCCATGACGCTGAAGAAGGATTGAAGCACACTGAGGATCAAATTGCTGGTAAGATTCGGTATTCGTTTTTGGCTCCTTATCTTTCACTGAACAATTCCAGGTTTCCTCAATCCTAATCGCCGCCACGACGACCCAGAAGAGAAAGCAGCTGATGCTCTCAGAGCTGAAATCAACGCCAGCCATCGATTTGACTCTTTTGCCGAAGAACGTTCAGGAAACGTCGTTAAATGGCATGTTGATGGTCACGATTATATGTGGGCTGTATCCGAGATGCTGGACAATGCGAAGGAGTGTATATTCATTCTTGATTGGTGGTTGACCCCTGAGCTTTATCTGCGCCGACCTCCTGCGAAGCATCCTGAATGGAGATTAGACAAAGTTCTTAAGCGGAAAGCCGAACAGGGTGTTAAGGTGTACGTCGTGGTTTACAAGGAAGTTACCCAAACCATGAGTATGAGTTCGAAGCATACCAAGGTGAATTTTCTTCGTACAGTGTTGTCGTGTGCTCACTTAATATTATGTGTTCAGGCTGCACTAGAACAATTGAATCCAGAGGGCACTCATTATATCCAGTGCATGCGGCACCCAGACCACATTGGAGCCAAGGACACCGTCGAATTTTGGAGTCATCACGAAAAAGTCGTCGTAGTTGACAACCATTACGCTTGTATCGGTGGTCTGGATTTGTGTTTCGGAAGGTGCGCCCATCATCATCTCCATCATGTAACATCGTCTCACATTATCGGTGGTATTCTTTCCCCGCTTTTCTTTGCCCAGATGGGACACACATAATCATCCTCTCGCTGACGTTCATCCCACGCACTGGTACAAGACACTTTTCCCAGGTCAAGATTACAATAACGCACGGATCATGGATTTCCAGTCTGTCGGGGATTATGCTAGCAACCAACTGAATATTCTGGAAAGCGCAAGGATGCCATGGCATGATGTTAGTTCCAAGTTTGTGTTTGTCTAATTCATTTAGACTGATTCTCTACGAAGGTCCATATGTCTCTTTCTGGTCCCGTCGTTCTTGACATTGTCCAGCACTTTGTCGAGCGGTGGAATGAAATTAAGAAGAGGAAGTATCGTAACAATGAGTTAGTCTGCTAAAAATAACTCATATGCATGCTCTCGAAATGCTTACTTATTTGTGTTATTAGTGCCTTCGACTGGCTCGCGTTCCCTCACAACGTCGAAAATGCGCCGAACGAGTCTATTGCGCGCCACCCCCACCGCGAGGCCTGGCATGCAATGGGAAGAAAGTACAAGCAACGATGGCACGATTGGCTGGGAGGTTAGTCAATATTTCTATAATTTCACATTCCTCTCGTGAATTCAAACTAATTTCTTTTAAAAAAATATAAGATCAAGGCCAAGGCCAAAATCAGGACCCGTCCAACGATGAAACGTATTACCAACGTCCGATACCTGCAACAATGCGTGTTCAGGCTGTACGAAGTGTGAGCGATTGGAGTCATGGAGTGTTAACGGAACATAGTATTCAGAATGCTTGTGAGTGTCGAAGTTTGCTTTCTAAGTCTATCGATAATCCACTATCCATCAGACATTCAACTAATCAACGAATCGAACCACTACATATACATCGAGAACCAGTTTTTGTAAGTGGGGTTTCCTGCGCCTCAAATCAATCTAGTTTCTTCAAATTATCAACGCATCCACTGACTTCCACCTCGAATCCACTAGCATTTCTGCAACGAAGAAGGGCGACGTCGTCACCAACCAGATTGCCGGTGCTCTTGCGAATAGAGTAATCAGAGCTGCGAGGGAGGGAAGGAACTTCAAGGCTAGTCTATCCGCTGCAATAAGCGTAAACCCGTTCTGATTCGCTATCATTCGTCACTAGATTGTTGTCGTTATTCCCGAAGTACCTGCCTTCTCTGGCAACATCAAAGACGAATCATCTCTCAAAATTATTATGGCTGCTCAGTATCGTACAATTAACCGGGGCGGAGCGTCCATCTACGAGACCATCAGGAAGGCAGGGTATGAGCCCATGGATTATATCAGGTTCTACCATTTGAGGGCCTATGACCGAATCAATGCCCCCCAACGTGAGTTGTTGCTCATTGTTCTCCCTTGAACAGATATGCATAGTTATGCCATTTCTGTTACAGCATCCTACCTCGAGCGCATCCAACAAGACTCTGGCGTCTCTTTCCACCAAGCGCAGGTGGCTCTTGCCCGTCAATGGCTCGGTTCCCAAGCCACCTCCGCCACCGATAGCGGTCCGGTCAAAGTAACTATCAAATCCCCTGAAGTAACCAAAGAAGGTGTGGTAATCACAGAGAAGACGCCTGTGAAGGAAGAAGCCGTCGCCGTCCCGGAGACGGAGGAGGAGGCGAAGCAGATCATCAGGAGGTTTGAGAGAGCTGCGGAAGCGGTTAGAGGAGATGAGGATGTTTCGGATAATGTTGTTCAGCATATGTTGAGTGATAAAACGGGGCTGGAGCAGGAGAAGTGGCTGGGGAGTGAGCAGGAGGAGTTTGATGCGTGAGTTCCATTGGAATTGAATCCCGGTGCTGGTAGAGTGTAAAGCTGACTTTCTTTTGAAAAGATATGTGTCGGAACTGGTGTATATTCATTCCAAGCTGATGATTGTAGACGACAGAAGGGTGATTGTAAGTATCCCTCAATGATACCTTTATCTTCCTTTGTGTCAAAATTGGCTTCTCATTTTTAGATGGGTTCTGCAAATTTGAATGACCGAAGTCAAAAGGTGACTTGCGATGACCATCTGTGGAATTGACATGTTGTTTACCCGAACCCATTCTTACAGGGAGATGGCGATTCCGAAATCGCTCTCGTCGTAGAAGACACCGACCTCGTGCAGTCGACGATGGACGGAGAACCGTACATGGCTTCGAGGTTTGCGGCGTCATTGAGAAGGCAGATGTACAAGGGTAAGTATGTTTCTCAAACAAGGACGCATCTCTAGCTTAATGACTTCCCTTACGCAGAGCACCTCGGCCTCATCCCTCCCCAGGACGCCGACATGGATGATGACCACCCCACACCATACATGCGTCCCGCACCCTACCCGAATCCCGATCGACTCAATTCTCAAGAAGACCAGATGGTCGCTGATCCTCTTTCGACCGACACGATCAACCTGTGGACTGATACTGCGAGACAGAATAGGGAGATCTTCACTGAGGTGTTCAGACCAGTTCCAAGTAATTTGGTGAGGGACTGGGCGGGGTATGATGTGAGTCCAAATCACTTCCTTGATACTGTAGCTCTCGGTTTTGACTGTTTCGCTTCTTACTTTTAGCGATATGTACCGAAAACCAAGACTGGGCACGTTGTGCCAGATATTCCGCTTCAACGAGTGAAGGACCGATTGTCGAAAGTAAAAGGCGCGTTGGTGGAAGCTCCGATCGTAAGCCTTTGTCGTTCTTGCTATTTATGTGTCACGTTGAAATTTTCTACACCAACTATCAGGATTTCTTAATTGATGACAAGGGCTTCGTCGAAGGTCCTGATTGGGCGGGGTTAAACCCGACGCTGCCGATTTACATTTAAATGATATGTCAGAGATTGCTAGCGACTAGGATTTAGCGGAGTGTATCTATTGCAGTGAGGAGTAAAGTCTAGTAAAGTATTAGGAATCTATTTGGATCATCGATATGTACCACCTACACATGTAAGTTACATAGACTGTACTGCAGTTCAAAATGTCAATCCTGTACATATAAGGTTAGGTGAAGCTAGGTGATGGCTGCTGTTTTCATCAACAAAGATGAGGTCCATTAGAGTGTGGCGATGATAATTCTAGTACCAGGAAGCACCCCGGAGAGCTTATATGTAGAAACGAACCCCCGGCCTATCGGTGGGTGAATCGCATTTGATCGCCTCTAACGCCTCCGTACTAGTACTGAAGTCAGGAAACCAACACGAAATTGCGGCCTGCGCTTTTCCTCCGTTTTCAAGCTCTTCCAAAACTTAAGTACATAGTGGTAACGCTGGCTCGGTACGTCTGTGTTTCGTGTTTGGCGATGTCGATTACTAAAATACATGAACCCGACAGTTACTCTGCGGTACGTTCTTCTGTTTCCGACAATATCCTCATACGCTTAAGCTTGCCTCATCAGTCCTTGTTGTCTCGTAATTCTATACATTCAAGAGAATGATCTTCTATGATTGCGATAATCATCGCCTTCGCTGCACTCCTGGAAGTTGTTTCCTCTCCGGTGGCTTCCGAAGCTTCTTCCACACAAATTGACAACAGTCAGTCGTTTCTACATTTCAGTGCCTACCACTCTGAGTCAGTTGCTAGAGCTGCACCCAGGTCCTTTCTCTAAATCCTTTAAGTTATAACTCATGAGGTTACGCAGCGAGGGTAAATTGGGGCACACCAGCCTCGTAGATGCGTATGAAGACTGGGCCATTGGAGATCCTGGAGTGGCTGAATTTCAGGCTGTATCAAAATCAGACGGGCGTCTAGAAGCCATTCCAGTTTCACCACCCCGATACAAACAGGGCAACCCAAAGGACCTTGTAGACCTTGGTATGGAAGTGAACTTCAATGATACTACCTCAGAGGGACAATGTCATCCAAGCCCTGCTCACTGATGTCCTAGTGTTGCGTGCTGCGACATCGCATGATGAAAGTGTAGTTCAACAGAAAAATATGCAGTATCTGATTGGGATATTTTCCTATTTGACTTTTGCCAAGGTGAACTGGGTGGATCACCCACCGCATGAATGGATGAGGTTGGATGAAGAGAGGCTGGTTGCGCAGAGTTTGCAAGAACCTTGGGCCGGGAAAAAACTAGATCTAATGATCTGAGCGGCACCGTTGTCATTCTCGATAGATAACGTTGTGGAACAGAAATAAAAAGGTCGCTTGGTGAGAACTTTTATGTCTTTGAACTCGTAAGCACACGAATGGATTCATTCACCCTCGTCCGTAATTGGATCCAATCTATTAGGAAACCATCCATATGATTTCAGATCGACCCTAAGCTCCAGTTCTTCCAACTGTGACTTCAACGTCTTCTTCTTCCAATGCTTGTTTCTGTCGTTCTGCTCCGGTTGTATTTGGCCCTCGAGACGATATTACTCCCGAGGACGATATGACACGATGCCACGGCAAAGGAGGAGCAACTCCAGGTCCTGATAATTTTAGAGCTGGCAGATAAAGCCGAAGGATAATCAATAATGAATTAGCGAGAAGGCCTTGGACTTTGTGTGCTTACCTTGACCCACATGACGAGAATAGTTCGGCATTCCAATGAGGCGATATGGCCTTTCATTACCCAACATCGTCCATGTCAAACGTTTGAGCTGTAGATTGAAAAGCATACATGTGCAGGAAACGTACCATAACTTGTGACCTTGCCCAATGGAATACAGCGAACTGTGTCATATACCTGAGAATGAGCAGGGAGAGTTAGCACCGTTGCCAGTAATATTGAATCTCAAGAAGGTAGGGTCGCAACTCGTTGGGGGTCGATACCTGGTACTATCATTCTGGATTTGAGGGTAAATTGTTGTTTATACCTACAGCAGCATAAAATTCAGCTATGTCCATCAGCCCAATCGTTCGTTGAGTTTCAGCGATTCAAATGTATGGTTCGGGCTCGTCGGTCGATGGTTTGAACGGTCTGACTAATCCTTACTCATCTCGGTCCCTTCCACTGTTCCAGTCCCATCTTTTTTTCCTCGCCAACAGATTTAGTCGATTCGGAGTTTGTTGACACCGACATTCTCAGTACCGTCGCACAATGTGCGGTGTTATCATTTCGAACCTAAAGTTAGTTGAAGTTTTAAGCAGAAAAGTATCAATGACGATGTGGCCTTCTGCCTCGGCATCCAGATATCTGATGTATTGGCTGTAATCGAATCATGTCAATTAGATGGATGGAAATTCGATCATTGAGAAATGCCCAACTTACTTTTCATTATAGGATCTCTAGGATCCGGTGCGTCTTTATGTTATAGCTGGAACTTTTTCAACGCTACGACTACTAGTACTAGTACCCGATGTGTAGGTCGAAATTTTCTGTCAAACACCAACGTCTCTTCACTGTCTTCTATTTTGTTTTCTTCAGATCATTCGAATCCGAGGCTTACTTACTGGACAAGGAACCATCGTGATTTGTCGCTTCTCTTATTCTATTGCTCTTGCAACAACCGCCCTAGCTGAGGCCCTTTTGTCCTCCGCTGATTGGGGATTAGGTTCTTGACGTACTCCATGCATCAATACAGCCGTCAGTCAATTCGCGTTCAAGCTTCTGATTGGTGTTGTACTATAAGATTCTTCTTGACATACATATTTTTTCTTTCCCTTGAAAGTTCCATTTTCCCGTATTCTCCCGTCCGCAATAGAGTCGTGCGTCTCACGAATGCCAGGTCCTGATGTCTATTGATCATCGATGCATACACTTGCCTCAAATTCCTACTGTTCTTCAGGGAATCTGGAAATTAAATTTCTCTACATTATGCACGTTTCCGGATGTTCATGCCCGTCTCCTTAACGTGGTTCGCATGTTTTTTGGCCTTCGTTGACAGTGAGGCTAACTTGACGTTCCTAGTAATTAGGTATAAAAGCTAACGTGAATACGAGGTTTTGAGTATCGAACCACCCTTCGAGATCTTCAAACAGACGCACAGCTTGAGCAAAATGTTTTTCCGCATCTCCACCGTCGCGTTCTACGCCTTGTTCGCTTTTTCTATCCTTGCTGCCGCCATCCCAGGAGGTCAACCCACCACTACCATTGCCCCGGTCACCACCACGATCACGGTCACTGCGGTACGAGAGCAGAATTCTATTTCATACGTCGCCCTTCGTTCATTTCATTTGACTGTTTACGCAGCCCGCTACGACCACGACTATCACTTCCGGTGATTGCACCACTGGTCCTATTCAATGCTGCGAAAGCACCGAGAGTGTAAGATTACTTCTTACAACCACTGACAATAACAGTTTCCTTAATTATACTTCTCTAATGCAGGCTTCATCCACTGCGGCCAGTCTCCTTCTCGGTTTGCTCGGAATCGTCTTGGATGACCTCAACGTCTTGCTTGGTCTCAACTGCAGCCCCATCACGGTCATTGGTGCTAGTGGCAGCAGCTGCTCTGCTCAAACCGTTTGCTGTGAGGACAATGCTGTGGTAAGTTCTGAATTTGTGCAATCGGAGTCGAGCATGAGATCTGATTCATTTATTCAGGGTGGACTGATTTCTATCGGATGTATCCCTATCATTCTTTGAATCGTTTGGTGGTCTACACAAGTTTGTAACCGTCGTAGGGACAACACATGAGTGTTCTCGGAATCTCGTTACTCTTGCCTGTCATGCGCTGTATGTAGCCGTATCTACTGCTTACAATGGATTTGCGTGCTTGAGAGCCTTTGCTTCCGATCATAGCGTTACCTTGAACTTATTTTCCCTGGCATTGAGGCTGCTGGTATGCATAGGCTTCTGCGTCCTATCAGATTGCACCATGTCGTATGTACATGTACGGCTCTCCAGGGCCTCGGGGCCTCGGCACTTACATGGTTGGATAAACATTAACAAACTGACCCCGCATTTCTCTTCTTATATACATCTAGTCACGACTCTGGAAGTAAGCCTATCAGTATTAGATTAGAACTCACAACCATTTGCAGCACATTGGAAGCTACTGAAAGAGCCATCACAATCTCGGTCAGTCTTTTTTACCAATAAATTGACCGTATCATTCATTCGAAACAGTGACACCTCCTCCAATATGATCGCTTTCATTCACAACCTCCCCAATGAAATTCTCAGTGAAATCTTTCTCTGTTATACCTGCATTAGCCGCTGGCCAACCCTGCAGCTTATCCACGTCTGTTCTCGTTGGCGGGATGTCGCTTTAGGCACTCAGGAGTTGTGGTCCAATATTGCGATAAGCCACAACTCGTTCAATGTTTCCTATGGCCCCTCATGGGAAGAAGATGCTCGTGGTGTTTTACCGTTGGTTGAGCTTTACCTAGAGCGCTCTCAGACGGCATTACTGGACATTACCTTGAAATTTCCCTCCATGGTCATACTTTCTGCGCTAATATTATAAGTCACTCACATCGTTGGCGCTCAGTCACTTTAAAAGTCAAGGAACGTTTCTGCGAGACCAAAATGGATCACTACTATGACCTTTCCGGAATTTCTGGTCGGATCCCCAAGTTACAAGTGCCATCCTTGTGTTACCCGGCCTTAGATTTATCAGCGGAGAAAGTCAATGTTGAGGACACTATTCTTCGCCCGTTCACCTCAGCTCCTAAACTAGTCTCCATAAAGTTGTTGGCTCAATCCAAGGCCTTCCCTGTTGAGACGCTGAGTTCCATTTGGGAGGAGATCGACTTCTGTGACAATCAATTGTGTGGCACTCGCCCAAGTCGAACCTATCCTCATTCTGTGTGACTGTGTCCAAGGCTTGAGCATGCAGATTTCTATTCCCCTTGGGATGAAGCCAAAGAAACAATTGGAATCATTCGAGCCCGTTCTCAGTTGTACGAAACCGATAAATTGAAACATTTCTCGCAATCCGTGGGTACATAATATAATTACCATGCACGCATAGATCCTTTCGTCACTGGAGACGCTGATTCTAACTCATGCCCGTGTCCGAGGAATAATAGCACTGTAACAATGATCCTACCTTCATACACTTCGCAAACTGTACCTGCATGACGGTGAACGGACCTCGATTGAGCTATTCGAACTCTTTCAAAACCCCCCATTGCTCGACGATTTACTACTGCGGGACAGTGAAAACTGTAGGAGCAGATAACTCAGTTGGTGAAAAGGCAACCGAGGGGCTCAAGGTCGCCGTCGTGCGTCATCTATCTACTTCAACTGTACTGTACCTAGGTAATTGTAAACGGCATATACGGATAAGGAATGGGCAAAGCTGACTGCATTAGTCCCAGTATGTATGTACGGAGTCTACTCCAACAAAAACACATTGGACGATTGGTTACTCCGCGAAATGACCTATCCTGAACAGGATGTCCGCAACTCAATCTCGATTGATACGCATTTGCTTTCACGTCTCCGGTATTTCCAGTACATACCCTTACATACCCCCAAAAATGTGAACGGAAAGGATATAACCGTATCTCGTTCACGTGGTTCACCTTCTGGTGCAGCTGCTTCAAGAGCGGGTATCATTATGGCTATTCTTCGTCAGGCACATTTCGGAGAGCCTAGGCTAAGAGGTCATTCGATCTTGAACAATAACTAGGAAATTGGAGAAAGTACGGAGGGAGGGTATGAAGGTTTTCGTGGAAGGGTTCAGAGGTACTAGCGGGTCCTATGACTCGGATGAGTGAGGCTCGGTGTAACTTTTTAGGTGCACGATGTTTCCCTTTTCGCTTCTATGTATACTACCACCTCTTGCTTTGTTATTGAATCTGCTCGTTCAATTCGAGTCAGACTCGAGCCAGTAGCTTCTGATGTTGACACTTGAGATACGATCTTGGTAAAATCTCTCTTGTATGGTCGTCCTTCGTCAGGCCCGTTTTGGAAAGCTGCTCTTTGACGGTCGTAAGCTTCACAAAGGCGCAAAGCAAGGGTATGGATGTGACTGTGGAAGGATTCATAAACAACGATGGGTGTACCAAGTATTGACGTGTGACAAACTAACGGACCCAAATGATTGTTTTGAAGACCTCTGGACGTTGATGTTGATAGGAAATGATTCTGGTTTCTGGTCTCTCCAACCTCTGCAAATAAGAATTTAGGGTATGTTCCTGAAATATGTATTGTATGATGTATCGTATTAGTGTAAGTCGCCTCGCTGACACTGGTATAGAATCCGTACGGGACATATCAAGCCATACAACTTTGCATTCACTGTCATCGGCGTTTCTTGGGAGACTGCTCCGAACACCTAGGTGTCTCAACGCGGTTGATTCTTCCAACCCAGTAATCAACTTCTTTCTTCTGAGACGATTCACATGCCACAACTCGCACGTGTCAGAACGACTTTGGTGCCAGTGTGTTCAGCTCGCCCAACCACATCAACCACATGCATCCGAACATGATTCTGCAAACCTTCTCAAGGGTTTATAAACCAAATGGTTCTGACCACAATCTGTGCTTGCCCGTCATCTTCCCTTGTTGTTGAAACAGCGAGATGCGTCTATCCGTCTTATTCACATTGTCGACTATATACGGCGCATTAGGCGTGAGTTTACCCACAAAGAGGTTAGTCGGATATTCTTGTTAATTTCAGTTGTGTTAATCCTGTGTTAATCCTATCTTCAACTGGTCAGGGCAACCATTTGTAACGGCCACGCAGAGCTTTGTACCAGACCATACGGAAATACTACGTTCCTTGGTTCTCACGACTCGTACGCGTTCAGCAGTGACCCTCTTGCTCGTAAGCTGCTCCAAATTGTGGAAATAATCCTTCGTAGTCATTAACGTTTTTGAAGTGGCGAGGGATCAAGAAGTTGATATTCCAACCCAACTCGGTCTTGGAGTTCGTTTTCTCCAAGCGGAAGGACATTTGTATGAATCTTCCTTGTTTTCATCTGTACTCGCCTTTATGATATTTTGCCAATGTCTAGGAACGATGGAGTGCTTCATTTCTGCCATACCAGTACGTGAGCTCATTACATGATGATTCAAATTGATTTTGATTACCCTTTTGAACTTTTCTTTAGGCTGCGTATGTGTGATCACTTGTGGGCTTCCCCAACTTCGCTTGATGGCTTCTTCACTTGTAGCTTCTTTTCGATGGAGGAACTGTTGTCGACTACCTCACCACGGTCAAAACTTGGCTGGATGCAAACCCGAACGAGGTCTTGACCCTTCTGTTTACCAATTCGGATGGGTTATCGATCCCGGATGTGTGGGAGCCTACTTTTGTTGCTGCTGGTACGTCTCTACTGGTCAGGACCGGCGTAGATTCAAACATTTCGACTAGGGATTGACACCGTGTCCTATGTACCGCCCAATAACCCGATGACTCGTTCTGACTGGCCTACCCTCGGCGAAATGATCGACAGCGGAAAACGAGTGATCACATTCATGGATGCTGGCGCTGATGGTACCGATGGTGCTCCCGTTGATTATATCCTCCCAGAATTCACGATGGTGCGTTAGTGGCCTGTGTACATCCACTTTCCTATCATATTCTTATCAATCCTTCAGCTGTGGGAACCGCCCTTCGACTCTACTGAAATCAGTTTCCCCTGCTCTGTTGACCGTATTGCTGGACCACTCTCAACCGTGGATCATCTGAACATGCTCAATCATAACCTTGATATCAATGTTCTCGATACCGGTGTTCTCGTCAGCGATCCTGAAAATGCCTTGACGACCAACGGGGTGGCTTCGTGCGTGTGATCAATTATGCTTGGATCCTTTGGTTGCTCACTGTGTTGACTCCAGAATTCTTGCGGACGCGAATGGTTGTGCGCCCTTGGCAGGCGGAGTTGCTCCGAACTTCGTCATGCTTGACTTTGTGAACATTGGAGCAGGGCTGCAAGCAGTGGATGAGCTGAATGGATTTTCTTCGTAAATTTAGCTCCGACCGGATTCCGATGTATGGTCTCGTTCCGGTCCTGAGCACTCTATTGACTATTATCTCTTCTCATTTGTCCCGGAGATCCAACAGGATCCAACTCTACGAGAGGAAATGTTTTGGTGTCATTGTGTTGGTTTGAGTCCAGTGAAACTCTTCGTTGTCTATCAGTAACTTTAAGCAATGGCATATTTTTTACAATCACCAACTGGATGATTTTACCGCCAAACTTCGTTATCCGACCTCTATTCGACCCACAAGCCCCATCGAACCTTCCCGAATAAACAGGAACTTGAAAATTCCGGCAAGAAGGAGGTAAAGCTAGCTCCAGGGCAGCTCTTGTTCCTGAATCCTTAACAACGCAAATCGCGCCTTTTTAACCATTTGTCCACTAAGTCCTCGCGGTTTTGCAGTAGGCATAGCTCTTCACCTCCTTGTTTCTCGGTACACACGGCTGATCTCCTTTTCGCCCAACCACTGCCGCCTCGTTGCGCGCGCGCCCCCACACGGACTCGATGGATTTATTGCACATCCAATATACTTGCTACCGGAGATCTGGTTTCCGATATTCCAACAAATTAAGCCTCAAGCTCAGCTCTCGTGATTTATGATCTAGACTCAATGGTGGCTTACACTTCTCGCACAAGCAGATGGAGCAGATATGTGGCGTAAGATGCGAAACTGCCTCCCTTAACCATGCCTCTGTTTATTTCACTGAACTTCCCAAAATTTTACTCCCGTAACATGTAATTACCTATCGAACGCTCTATATGGGCCGAGGATTCGTGAGCGCTCGAGCCTTGTCACAGTTCCTACTGACTGTGGTCATATAGCTACCATCGGAAATCTACATTACTACTATATCGTGAATCCCATCGACCAACATCTTTACTTCTCAACGGTGAGCCGCCGACAGGTTTCCATTCCCATGTGTCAGATACTGTCGGATACGTATACCACATTTGATCTTCCAACCTTTTAAGCTCGCTGACTTTCTAATAAGTACCCAGTATCCAGTTTATGTCCCCAGATTAGCGAGGATCAACGGGGCTATTTGATCTAACTTCTGCTCCTCTCCCTAACCCATCACTTTGCTTGTTCCGGTTCGTACCTTTATGGTTCGTGGTCGTAAGCGCGACATCAGTGCTCCCTTGACTCGCTCTTTGATCTTACAAAGAGATTACCGAGCGCGAAAGGCGAAGTACATCTCCGATTTAGAGACTCGATACCATAAACTTGAAGCCGACAATCTGAGGCTTTCGAAGGAGGTCCAAGATCTCAAATATAAATTGCGGCAGAAAATAGATCGCAAAGAAACACTGTTCGCTTCTGCGACGACGGAAGCAGATACGGAAAAGGTGTGTCCATTCGTTTACCTCACTACATGTATTCCTAAAATCCTGGCCAGACTCGTGCCTTAAACAAAGTTATATTTTCTCTATCTTCCGCAGCAGCGACCATCAAAAACTTCCAGAATTTGACTAGGAGCGATGATTACGACGTCCAGGCTTTTGAGGAGCGTACTTTCATCGACGGGGAACGTGGGCGTCCTTCTCCTTCGACAACCCCCACATTAAATCTCTCCGCACATAGTGACCACAACACTGGCTTGTCCATTAATGATCTTGGACCTCTGCAACTTTACTCACCCGTTTCAAACCCTTCTCCCTCTCCTTCCCTTCCAACTTCGAGCCCACGCAATGATCTCCCCGAGAGCTGGAACCCAGAGTTCATGGCACAAAGTTATTTCCGTGACACTAATCTGGACGGTTCTACTTCTCGGGCTCGTCACATGGGGCCTCAACCAGTTGTATCTGACCAGTACGAACAGTCTAATGCATGTACTTCCCCTCAGAGTCGTTCAGATCCTTCGGTGGAACTCTCAGCGTCGACCCAACCCGGAACAATCACATATTCTCAAAGCTTTTTAGAGCATGAACCTTCTCTAGCTTCATTCACCAGCTTGAGACATGGCCCATCCTCCAATCGTCCAGTGTCCTCGTATGATCGCCTGCGTTACGACTCCAGAAGCCAAATAATACCCTTAAAATCGAACGACTCGGTCCTCCCTCAGGACATTCGTTCAATGGCTCCCTATAGCTATGAACGAACACTTTCACAGAGTCTGCGCAACTTTGTATAATAACGGATTGAGTTTCTGATTGGGTCGTATTTAGCATAACCTTTAGCTATTTCTTCTAGATATTTATGTATCACTATTGACTTCAAAAATGCGATATGCGAGCTCATTCAAGAGAAATATGAAAATTATTCAGTTTTATTTGCTTAATTCGATCTTTAGGGATCATTGATTAATGATATATAATATAGAGGCTTGGCGAGAACACAAGTCATCGTAAGATACAACATAAGCTTCGGTTGTGGGCAAGGGATATCTACTTGGAAGGTTGGATGAACCTTACCGTCCTACCTCCATTTACTCAAATTGAATATCCTCCCTGTATCCTAGATTCACTCGATATCTCTCGTCTTCCAATCGTAGTCGATTCCTATTATCTCAGTTCCCTCGTGAAAATGTTTAGTGTTACCAGCTGGTTTCCAATTTCTCTCATACTAACGTTGATTGGTGAAGCAAAATTGTGAGTACGTAGCATCGTGTCAACGTCAATATTTCCATCCACCTCATTCCTGGCCATCGTCATGGGCGAGCAGTGCGGAGGGCCAAGAACCAGGATTTCCGGTCGGCGAACACACGCACCGCTTCAGTGAGAGCGCGTCTTCATTACTCATTGCGAGTTTGATGCCTGCGTCGGCGAGGAACTGGCGTACAGACTTTGTCACCGTGGCGTCTTTCTTTACTGATCCAACAAACGAGTAGAAAGGAATGCACTACCTTGGATGCTATGGAAGAATGAACAATCATAGGAAAAAATGTTGACCTCTTCTCAGGCTGTTTCAAAAGCCCCCATACCGTTGCCAATTTGCTTGAATAAGTGAAAATTACCACCCATGAATGTGAAGTCCAAGTCAAACGCCGTAGAAGCGCGCTGATGATAGTGAGCTTGATAGAACACTTCAGTGGAGGGAAGAAAATTCCTGAATAACATATTGTCCGAGTTATGAGTATGGAGCTGCGAACCTGCTGCGAGCTGCAAGTAAGAAAAAAGCAACTCTCGATCAAGCCAGCCCTGTCTTCTTTGTGAATCATCAAATGTTTGAAAAACCCTACATTTCATGTGGTATTTATGCAAGGACCGTAGAGTCCTGTTTTATCGGACTTCCCTGATGTAGATGTTCCTTCTAGTTCAGTCATTGCAGCCGTTCAGAGGTCAGCATCAAGGTGGACCTATAAAGAAGTTGTCAGCGTCAGTGCCATGGATAGGATAGGATGTAATATAAATTATATTGGCGAGGGATCGGTGCATGTGGTCAGGAAACACAGAAGATGATGCTTATGGAAAGCGTTCGCATGATCCAGCAGTTACATTCCATCCAGTCGACAGATAGACGAATTGCACTTAAGGCCTTTATCAAATGCCAAAACATGCAAAAATGAATGATGAATCGGGGCTTACATATTAATTATCCATTGCACGTAAAAATACAACAGGAAGAAAGAAACAGAGGCTTATAGCATATGTAGATACTTTAAGGTGACGAAAGAAGAGCGGTAGCAATAGTCCGCGGTAAATTGGAATCACTGAAAGACGGCATAAACGTCGCAGATGAGGGAATGCAAGAGAGGTGGTCATAAAAAGCAAGAAATCACAGGAAGAGCACTCAGGATCAAGAAAATGGGTATTTACTAAAAGACGTGGAAGGATGAGAAGAATTTAGGCCGTCGATAAGCTAATACTGAACTGGACAAGACGGAATTGGCGAAATGAAACGAGGGAAAACGGGTACCGGGAGAAAGCAAAGGACAGACTAAGCCATTGCGATAGCCCTCCGCAACAGCGGATGCTTAGTGACATTTCTCTCGCCTGCCAATTTGTTGATAGAGTTCAACAGGTCTGCACGACGTAACGGCTCTACATGAAAGGGAAAAGTCAGCTCATTTACACGACAAACACGGCTCCGGGACGGAGACAAAAAAAGTCCAGCGTAAAGTCAAGCAAGACCACTCACTCGTGATATGATCATCCATTCCTGCCTGCAGGCATCGTTCCCTATCGCCAATCACTATACGGAGTAAACAACCAGCAAGAGGGAGAACATGGACAACAATTACTTACTTGCATGTGCAGTCAGTGCAATTATAGGTATCGGCGTCAACCCATGCTTCATCTCATGTTCCCGAATCAGCTCGGTTGCTTCCATACCACCCATAAACGGCATGGAGACATCCATCTGTAAGGAAAGAGGACATCATCGTCAGTATTGTTAGTCTCGAGAAACTATGCAGAAAGTAATGCACCAGAATGATATCAAAGGGCCTCCCCTGTGCCACCCTACCCTTGAATGCATCAACAGCTAAACTCCCGTTTTCCGCTATCTCTACCGAATGCCCATACTTCTCCAAAATCTTCACCGCCAACTTTTGATTGACTAAATTATCCTCCGCCAAAAGGATATCGAAAGTTACATCATTCGCAGCGGCGACCGGGCTAACCGTGTTGCTCTCCAACGCACTGACAAGGGCACTGGCCAGATCTTGAGCTGATACGGGTGTGGTGACCTGGGCAGATATCGAGTTGTCCAAACACCATTTCACTGATTGGTGCCGGTCATGGGAAAAGGGAGGGAAATAGGACGTGGATGAGCGAATTTGGATAGCGGTATGCTGAGTAGACGACCCACAGTTGAGTCGGGGCATTGACGGTGCGAGAAGCACGATGGGGATGTATCGAAGATGCTCAATTTCACGTATGGTTTCAGCCTAGGAAGGGAGGGACTTGGATGAGCAAAGTTTGTAACGGGTGAAATAAAAAAGGAAGTGTACGGAGGAGGAAATTACGCACTGTGGACAACGAATCAACCACGATCGTATCGAAATGCGGGCAATTGTCTTTGTTAACCAGCTCGCTCACTGTGTGCCTGACATGCGGCGTTAGGCCCAGCTCCCGTATCCTATCATCTACTCCAGTCTTATCATACAATGTATCCACGAACAAGATTGCTCGCTTAGCGAAAGGCGACATCTTTGATAGCGTGGACTCGAGGGATGCTTGAGATATTTGAGAGGAGATCGTGAAGAAGAACCGTGATCCTTTCTGAACTTCGGATTCCACCCACATGTTTCCTTGCATTAGGGAGACAAGACGCTTGGATATTGAGAGACCGAGACCGGTACCTCCGTATTCCTATAAAGTACAATCTTATCAGCGTCTTGCACAGAAGGACCTGTAAACCGCTCACTCGAGTCGTACTCCCATCGGCTTGACAAAATGTGTCGAATATAAGGTTTAACTTATCCTTTGCAATTCCAATTCCTGTATCACTGACACAGAATTCCAGCGTCACATTTTGGTCGTCCATCGCCAAAAGCCTACAACTGAGCGCTACATGCCCCTTCCTCGTCACCTTGCTCGGAGTGAATTTGATCGCGTTTCCGACGAGGTTGGTTATGACCTGACGTAAGCGGAGAGAGTCACCAATGAGTTGGTCTGGGATGTCGGGCTCAATATCGTACGTGAGGTCGAGGTTATTTTGAGAGGCTCGAACAACGAGAGTTTTGAGAATGCCGAAGACAGTTTGGCGAATAGAGTAGGAAACGGCTTCCATTGTCATACGACCAGCCTCGACTGCAGTGAAGGATCCGTGTGAATGAAGTAATTTACCCACAGAATAACGACTTACTTTTTGAAATATCCAGTATATCATCGATAATCAACAAAAGTGAACGGGCCAAACTGTGTACCAGGAGCAAGCTCTCTCTTTGGGATCGATTCAGATCACTGTCGAGTGTCAACTCGGTCATTCCGATGATACCATTCATGGGAGTCCTGAACCCACCATGAAGTGGAAAATCAATATCATCTAAATCGGCAAGAGCACGGACAACACCTACCTGATTTCATGACTCATGTTCGCCAAAAACTCGCTCTTGCTCCTGTTCGCTAGCTCTGCCGCCTCCCTCGCAGCCGTGTTCTTCTGAATACTATCTCGTAAGTTGAAGACCATATTATTGATCTGTGTCTTAAGGGAGTCCATTTCTCCAGAAGCCTCGACAGTGATGAATCGAGTGAAGTCGCCGTCCATAGCAGCAGCAGAAATTTGTGCAAACCCACGGACTTGTGTCGTCAGGTTGCCGGCCATGGTGTTTACGGAGAGACTGAGGAAGAAATCGAGTTCCAAAACGGCATTGTTTCAAAAAGAGGATACATACGTGATCTCCTGCCAAATACCCTGTACATTTCCAACTTCGGCTTGCACGCCCAGTTTGCCCTCCGTGCCGACTTCACGAGCAACTTTCTTGACCTATATATAGCAAGGAGGAAAAGAAACAGATATGTAAGAAGAATACGCCAGCGACGGACAATGTCGGATGATGTTAGGGTCTTAGGATAAAACAGAACCCACCTCAACTGCGAAGATACTCAACTGGTCAATCATATCATTGATAGTGTTCACCAAGTTGAGCATTTCCCCAGACACACTAACACCGACGATCTTTTGCGTCAAATCTCCGCGAGCAACCGCAGTTGTTGCTACAGCAATGGTCCGGACCTACAAAACGGGACAAGAAAAGTTCAAAAAGAAGAAAAAAGGGGAGACACGAGAAGGTGTCCAGGAAAGGCGAGGGTTTCAACACACCTGCAGTGTCAAATTTTTTGCCATAACGTTGACATTATCCGTTAACGCTTTCCACGTCCCAGCGACATTCGCGACCTTGGCTTGACCACCGAGTTTACCTTCAGTGCCCACTTCGCGGGCGACTCGAGTTACCTACAAAACACATAATGTTCAAAAGTGTGTTTCATCACCACAAGTTGGTCCCATCGGCCAGCGCGGAACGCAATGAGACCAGACGGAAAATCTCCACATACCTCATCAGCAAACACACTCAAACTCTCAGTCATTTCGTTGACCGTCTCTTTCAGATCCAGAATTTCTCCCTTGACATCGACCTGAATCTTTTTCGAAAGATCACCTCCCGCCACGGCTTTGGTAACTTCTGCTATCGAGCGGACCTACACAATGGGTCAGCAATGCATTCCGAGAGCATTACAGAACCACTAACCTGATTGGTCAGATTCATAGCCATGAGATTTACATTATCCGTCAATCCCTTCCACTCTCCTTGCACATCCGGCACAAATGCCTGACCACCCAGTATTCCTTCAGTGCCTACTTCGAGCGACACTCGAGTAACTTCGTTGGCTAGTGTGGATAATTGAACTACCATAGAGTTTACCTATTAACAAATTCACCAGAAGTGATCAGCCAAATGACAGGAAAGAAGGGATATATACGCTCACAGTCTCTTTCAAGTCTAACATCTCGCCTTGCACATCGACCTCTACAAACTTGCTCAAATTCCCCTGAGCGACGGCTTTGGTCACTTCAGAGATCGAACGGACTTGATTTGTCAAATTCAACGCCATCTTGTTCACGTTTCGAGTCAAATCTGCCCAGGTGCCTTGGACGCCTTCGACACGTGCTTGACCTCCGAGAATACCTTGAGTGCCGACCTAGAGTGTTTGTGGGTAAAGAAGGCGTACATGAAATTCGGAAAAAGAAAACCTAACTTACTTCCAACGCAACCCTCGTCACCTCACTTGCGAACGCGCCTAATTGATCCACCATTGAGTTAACCGTTGATTTAAGTGTTGCCATCTCTCCTTCTACTTGTATCTCAATCTTCTGGGTGAGGTCACCCTTTGCGACGGCGGTTGTGACAATAGCGATTGACCGAACCTAACGTAGATGAAGATTTCGATGTAAGAAAAGTAAAGTGAAGTGCGCGTAAACCGTTGGATAAGAGGAATGGCTTAGTATCAGCAAGGTGATGCATGAAGGTATGGGTAAGTAGAAGGAAAGAAAATGATGAAAGGAGAATGAAAAGAGCGAAAGACACTGTACCTGATCTGTCAAACTGGCACACATCCTGTTGACATTCCTCACCAACTCGAACCATACACCTTCGACATCTGGCACCGTTGCCTGGCCACCAAGTTTTCCTTGCGAACCAACTTCCAATGTGACTCGAGTTACTTCGGCTGCCAGCGCTCGGAGTCGGACAACCATTCCGTTGACAGTGTTCTGCAATACAAAGAGTGAAGAAGTGAAGTGAGGCATCAGCAGCGATTCTCAATACGGCATATAAAGAGCGAGGATATACACACCTTCAAATCTAAGATCTCCCCGCTCGCATCCACCTCGATTTGTTTGCTTAGATCTCCGAGAGCGACGGCTTTGGTCACCTTGGCAATAGACCGGACCTATGAGAGAAAGACTAAATGTGTATCTCTCTTCCTTAACTCAGCCAAAGGATTCTTCTACCTGATTCGTCAAATTCGCAGCCAATTTATTCACGACTGCAGTCAGCTCCCTCCATGTACCTTCAACGTCCAACACGAGTGCCTGACCACCAAGTTTACCTTCCATACCGACTTCTTGAGATACGCGAGTGACTTCGGACGCGAAGAGACCTGATGGGGAATTAGGAGAGAGAACAGCGAAAGCCAACAGATAGTATTGAGATGCGTGGTAACAAGAAGGAAACCAAAGAACGAAAGTCAATATTATATGCGACAACTCACCCAGCTTATCAACCATGGTATTGATAACCTCCTTCAAAGTCACCATGACCATACCCTGCACTGGTACAGTAATCTTTTGCGAAAGATCACCATCGGCGACTGCTTTACACACCCTAGCCACATCTTGGACCTACATAACCCGAGTGGAGTCGTCGACAAGCAGCTGTAATAGAACAAAGGATACGGATCTTACCTGTTGCTTTAACAACCTCAACTCCTCCACCGCACTCAAGCCACTCTCTAATGCAGCAGTCGCCAACGGACCACCCGACGCAACAACAGACGGGGACTCATCTGACGCGCTCAATCCATACCATTCGCGCCACTGAGGAATCGACGTTATTTGAGAAGAAGTTAGTTGGGATGTAGATGAATGCCATTGCGCATGTGATTGCTGTTGCAGTGCAAACTCCTGCTGCCGTGTGAAGCTTGACCAGACGGTCCACGGTGGGGGATACCGTTGTTGATTCGATGCCGAAAGGTACGGAGGACATTCCCAATACGCAGTGGTGCTTAATCCACCGTACGTGCCGTACATGTGCGGATGAACATACGCACCCAACGCACCAACGAACCTACTGCCACATCTCCTGCAGCTATGCCAGCCACGATGATCTTCATCCTCGTATTCAAGGTCATCCTTAAACTCAGTTGCGCCAGAACGGGTGGTGTTATTGGTGTTCTTGATGCGTGCAGTAAAAGCCAGACGAAAACGAGAAAGACGGAAAAAATGAGCTTCGCGGTCGGACAGCGTGAGGGATTTGAGAAATTCAAGCTCCGTTTGAGGAGGAGGAACTTCTTCCTTGTCTTCTGTCTCATCGTCTGCGTATTCATCATCAGATTCCCGATGAGCATGGATTCTTTCCCTCTTACTGTGTTTATCTCCACCAAATTGACCCTGGTAGTGCGTTGAAGAGTACCACTGCGCGTACTGCGCATAGTCCTCGAACTGTCCTGCTTCACCATGTGGCGAGATGCCATTTAGGCCGTCGATCACAATGTGTGGCCCTTCTGCGTGTTCGGGCCCGTGGACTGTGGACGTGGAGGGATCAGACCACGAGGACTCGGTGTCAGTAGGTCCGGTAAAGTGGACATTGTGAGCAGGCCGAACCGTATCATACGCTGTTTCGTAGGTGGCGTCCGATCCCTCTGTGTCGCTCGAATAGACGGAAGTTGAACGGGAGACGGCCTTGGAAGAGACGGAGTTACCTGTGACATTGACGAAATCAAAATCAGCAAGAGCGATCAATGGAGAGAACGGTCGACTGCCTCATGAAATTTACAGGACAGAGGTATAGAAATAGAATGCGATTCCAGACGATAGAGAAAAGAGATGTGGAAAGAACCACACATATAAACAAAGCCGCATACAACGAAGGTGCAAAAACTTACCTGACTCTGGAGTGAGAGTTGAACTAGTTGTTTGTGCAGAAGCGAGAAGCTGCTTCTCACCATGTTCACCCAGAATGATAGGGGAGAACGGAGAGGCGATAGTCTGCGGTGAACTTGTCCGACTTGCTGCTGTACTCGTTACACCATGGGCCCCAGCAGTCGGACTATTTATCTTACCAGCAGCAGCGGACTGTCGTCCGATGTGACTAGTAGTCGATGATAGCATGTTATGAGGAGAAGCAATAACGCTACTGGTAGACGAAATCGAGGACGAAGCAGTGTGTCGTCCAGGTGTGGCCAGACCCTGTGCTGCTCTTCGAGCTGATAACGATCCCGAACTCAACATGCCAGCAGCGCCGTTGGTTGCAGCCACAGATGTTCTGAAGTTGGCAATCGTAGATGGAGATGGAGATCGTCTCCCGAAAGTGTTGAGTGCCGGAGCTGAGGTTGCCGGAGTAACTTTCGGCGAATCGAGATCCAGTGCACCGTCCTCATCTTCATTGTTAAGCCGACTGGTGCTCCTGACAGAATCGCTTACGCCGTTAACCATTGATGGAATTCTGGCTCCATTGGCGATTTTAGAGTGTAGCTTGGAACTGGCATTTTGCATCTCAGCTCGGTGCATCCGTCCAACGACGACGCTTAGGCTGCGCAGAATGGAGTCCGTGCGCCAGTCTGAGGGTCCCGTATATGATGGGAGAGGAATGGATGCAGTTGGAGGAAGTGGTTGAGTGACTTGGGGGGGTGATAAGGGGATTGAGCCATTAGAGGTCGACAGGGCGCCTGTGAGAGATGCATTCGTAGGCAGAATTGTTGTAGTTGATGTTGCCGTCGTCTGAGGAACTAGCTCCAATGACCAATTTGCGTCGAGCATAGGCGTGGTTGATTGTCCATCGCAAGGTGGTGTTAAAGGTACAGAGTGTGATTTCGACGGAGATACATGGCCGGGTGTGTGTCTTTGGCGTTGCTTCGCCGGAATCGGCTTCTCGTAGATACTAAGTAGGACAACGAGATGGGTGAGGAACGGCGTATAGTCAACGAATGACGACGATTGAGCTGTCATTGTGAATTATGGGGACAAGGAGTTGAAACGGATCTGAGCATGAGAGACTATTAGCAATCTGTTAAACGAAAAAGCTGGGAAATGTTTGATGGAAAGGGAAGCAAACTGGATGAAATATGGAGGAAAGACCGCAAAATAACAAAGCAAGGTTCGAATGAGTTAAATACGTCAGCACAAAGATAAGCTCGAGCTTATTTCCGTTCCAATCTAATCCATTCCAGATGGTCGCACTTCAGCCTTATGAGGCACCAAGATGCACCAAGATATCCCGAAAATCATGAGACGACAGGTTCCAACACCAGGCGGAAGGAAACAACAGAATAACGAGGCTCCAAAATGAAAACATAGCTCACCTGTTCAACAAGATATTGTGGAAGAAAGCTTAAGCAATCTCGCAGAGCAAGAATCAACTGTTATATCGTCCTATCCAAGGTAATCTCTCTCCTGTGACTTTCTGGATATCCTGCGGGACTACTCCGCAATGACTTGTCTCCGTCGAGAGCTTCGGATTAAATTCTATTTCAATCCTGGTCGTAACAGATTTGGAAGCGCCCAGTCGAAAAGGCGTAAAGGTTGTGTCGGGTGTACAAAGGTCGAAGTGAGAGTAAAAGAGCTAGAGAAAAGAACGAGAGAAACGTGGACCACTGTTGATGGTGCTGGCTCCTGTTAGAGTTTCGTTATGTAGAGTGGAGCTTTTGGAGCAAAACTCGGTTATGGTAGACGGACAAGCTACGACGACTTGGCCGTTCAATGGATGGAACAGTCGATTTATGTTTGTAAGCCGATAATCATTACGTGTTTCGGACCGGAGCTGCACTAATTCAGCCCCTTCAAGTGCACAACGCAAACCTCCTGCCAGTACCTAACCTTATTCTTACTGGAACTCCCATCGACAATATGTGCACTTTCACAGTAGTCGATTTAAGGAAGTCAAAGTGCGAATGTCGAACTCGAGGACGATCTGAGTCCATCTACGTCCCAAACTCAACGAGAACACTAGTCATTCACCAACTATACGTCGTAAGGACGGAACACAACAAAACAGCCTAGAGAAGCCCCCGAAATCTCCTTGGTCAACTAATGGCCCGCTTGTACGCCAAATATAGGCCATAGTTTGGCTCATTTGCCATTTACACATCGTAATTGAGAAGAGCCCCAAATTTGACCTTGTCGAATAATGGCTCGCTTGAAGGCCAAGTAGATGTATAGCGTTGTGACGTCTATGCTCATGAGGAAACAACGTGTTCCTTGGGACGATTGATTCAGTGGGTCCGATCTCAGTCCCTCCTGCATGGGTCGCCTTGCATGAACGCAAAAACCGAGCTGCCAGTTAAGTCATGACTTTCTACTTTCTCCTCTATAATCTTCATCCTTTTTCGAATGTTTGTGGCCAGACTGGATAATAATTTAAATAACCTCACCCTTCGATTTAATTTCGCGGAAGGAATGCAAGCGGGTGGTCGCCTAATTTAGAAGTAATGCAGTAACAGCTCGGGAGAGCGGGAGGTCAGTTACAGTAACAACTGATACACCGAGAAGGGCGGCCTCAAATAAGACGACTGGAAGCAGAAGAGCGAGAAGATACAAGGGGAAATATAGTCTACTAGTACCTACCGAACGGGCAGCTTCACAAGTTTTGTCTAAATCTAGTAGCACGCGCATGCAATACTATGTTCCGTTCAAGGTTCACAGACCCGACCAGATTCCAGCAAGTCCTGGAAGCCACTCTGTCTGTTTGGGGTCTGGCTTTTCTACTGAATAGTAGATGCCGAGTTTCTGCGTTGTGCTGAGAGCCTTCTGAAAGTGGCCTACAACTATAGTTATCAAATCGATCGTGTAGATGTATCATCGGATAAAAACCTTAAGTTTAAAAGAACTGCTCTTACATTGACTGCTCGGTGGTATAATAGTTGCTCGAACATGTTATGCATATGGATATCAGGAATCTAAGAAAATGCGAGTCCATGTTAATTTATACTATATGAGGGTTGAGAAGTATGTCAATGTCAAGATTTGTCCATTCATAAACGACGAGGGATTAGGATGCAAGAGATATGAATACAGTAGTATATGATTGGGAAAAGATAAATCTATAGTCTATGGAATTTGTTAAAACGTTTAGCCAAGGATAAGAAAAGCAAAACACAAGAGAACCAAAAACTGAGTAAAATACACCTGTAAACGATCAAGGAATCAAAGACTGAAAACGCCTCCGGCCCTTCTGCGACTGGGAATAGGATGCGATAGGAACAAGGCAATACCCAAACCGATAGTGAGTCCGATGGCGACTGAAATTAGCTGTAATGATGTTTGGAAGCCAGATAGATACGCCTCGGAATCGGTTCCAGACTCATCCGTTTGCTGCGAAACGAAGACAAGCAGGCCATTATTTCCGAGACCGGAAGGTACTTGGAACAGGATACCAGTGAGCTTGATGAAGAAATCAGATGTTGATAGCGAGTGAACATAAAACAACATACCATAATAGTGAATGCGTTACCATTTAGGAATCTCCCTGCCAGATTGGATATCATTCCGATTGCGAAGGCACTAGGTGTTTCGGATCAGAAGACTTAGTTACAACATAAGCTGCCAGTACATACCCTACAGCGGAGGCAAAATCGGCCTGATTTTGGAAGTGCTGACCGACAAAGAAAGTGACAACCCATCCTATGCATGATATTATCACACAAATGAGCTACCAACCGGCAAAAAAGTCAATTAGTTGAATAAGTGATATTGCAAACGTGACATCTACCATCTCTTTGCATAGCAGCGGCTGGTGATTTCTCATACTCAGGACTAATGAGTACAGGGGGACTGTTAAAAAAGCTGCACGGAAATTCTGTCAGTATGAAGACTATCAATATGCGGATGTAATACTAACCCCAGAATTTGGAAGGTGTTCGCTGCCACCACGGTCCTTCCGCATTATGCGTAAGGGCACACGTTGTATCGCTCAAATTCGCGATTGGTGTTTGAACAATCGTTTGGTATGCCTCCACTCCGATGGCAAGCCCGAAACCTAGAAATAGACAGTAGACAACCGCATAACATAACCGCACGCTCCCGGCTATAATGTTTCGTGATAAAATCTCTAATCCGCCAGACAGAACTATGAATCCAGGCAAGATAAGGACGATCGAAGAGGATGCAGTTGCGCTGTAGCAAATCCTCTTTGTTGCGGCAAGACCACCGCAGATGAACGAGAACACAGTCGCGATGGTAATCTCGAACACGTTGCTGTAAAGCTCGTTACGCACGCTGAGTAGTTGGATGCCGACAAGGATAGCTCCGAGCGGAAAGACTGCAACAGAATCAATGAAGGAGCCGGCGAAGGAGACCGTACAGATCGCTGCGGAGCAGAAACCACCTGTAAGCATAAGATGCCACCACTTGTATTGAGGAGGTCTACGCATAAGTTTGTCAAGGGCGGCGGAGGCGTCAGAGACAGATAGATCATCATGAATAACCTACGTAGTAGAAATGAGGTAAAATGACGCGGAAATGAAAGATGGTTTACCTTCCAATAAATCGTATATCCTTCGCCTAGCTTGCCTATATTCAAGACGCTGCCTTGCTTAATAAACTTGATTAAACTGGTTCCCGTGCTCGAATCTTCAAAGGAGATGAGCATAACATCGGGAAGATACATGCATGAAAGTTCGATATCCAGGACTCGAGCAGTAGCCTGAATCTGAGATGTCAAGCGATGAGCCGGTCCACCAAACATCATCATCGACCGTGCGAGTTTGCAAATGAATTCTTGCCGTTGTATAATCTGTGCAACATGGCGAGTGATCTGGAGAGATTTAAAAAGATTGCCAATATCAGCGTTAGAAAACTAGACTCACGAACAACTCCGCCTTTTTCCTCTTTTTCCTCTCTTTCTTGTCTCGTTCTCGTTTTTCTCTCTTCTCCCGTTCCTCTCGACTCTCCTTCTCGGAATCAACATTATCATACCAATCCCTCTCGCTCGTGGTTATACTCCCTGGTGTGGCGGGTGTGCTTTTACCTGATCTGGCGTACGGTAGATGTATTCCAGTCGTCCCAGGAAAGTCCTTCAATACACCTGTCCACTTTGCTCGTTTGGCGATGGATGAGATCGTGGTACCTCCGGGTGTAGTTGGCTCTAGCCTGGTTGGGAGCAAAGGCTTCGGATGCATATCATTCTCGCCTTGGAAGAGAGGCAATGGACCAGGAGTAAGCTCTGATGATCTGTGTTGAGGACTGAAGTAATCAGTTGGAGCGGGAATATAAGCCGATACAGGTGTGCGAGCCATGAGATGGGGATATTGATCTGCAAAAGCATTGGCAGATGCAGTACTGGGAGATGCAGATTCAGAATGTACATTTGAACTTGAATTAAAGAAAGAATCGCTGATGGCCAGACCAGGACCTGAGTCTGCAGGAGCAGTTGAAATTCTCGCCAACGTAGATCCGTCAAACGAGTGACCATTATCTAGTTCGACATGGCCGAGTGACTTGGCTCCAGGATGATGTCCTCGGATTGAAGGCGAACGATTTGCAGCAGCTTTATTTTCAAGATGGTCGTCTTTGTACCCATACCGGGTAAGATTAAACCCAGGACGGTCAACGTTGGGAGCAAGGGTACTCGGTGTGGGGGCGGCCGCTCCAGTGATGTTTCCAGTACTGGCAATCAGCGAACCAAATACACCACCAGCATTTCTAGCCTGTGGCGGGCGTTGAGTATGCATTCGAAGAAGTTTACGAGCAGTCGACGTAACGCCTCGTTTGGACATGGCGTTTGCCCGAAATTCATCAGTGGGCGAACCAGATGATGAAGGAGATGTGGGAGAGGATATGGTCTGGCTAAGTTCATTGTTGTCGTCGAGTCGTTGCGTTTGAGGTAATGGTCGACCCTCATCAGTATCGATAGCCTCAAGTCGAGAAGGGGAATATTCGGAAGGGAGTAGTGGTGATTCCAATTCTATTTTTGATGTCTCATCAAAATCAGCTCTATTCGGCCTTGCACGACGAGACTCTCTGCGTTCTCTAGCATTCGAAGTAGGTTCGTCTTGGATTGTCGGAGTAGAGGCACCAGATGGCGGAATCGACTCTGATGCTGTATCATTTTGAGCATTGTACAAGGTCAGGAGAGCACCGAGGACGCCACCTGAAGGTGGTGCCATGAACCTATGAATTGACAAACTTAAGTGTCAGAACAAGATACCGGGGTGGTCTTGAGAGGAAGAAACGTACGAGGAATTTAAGCTCGAATTATCTGCATCCTTCTCCACGTCCGATTCAGCCGCTACGTATCCTAGCTTATCGATATCCGCGTTACCATAATCCTTCGACTTGGTACCCTTATAACCCCACGATGAAAACATAAGTCCCCTTCCCCTCTTGTGTTCCCCATCCTCATTTGTAAAATCGCCATCCGTATCGGTGAGATCCCTAGTGCGCCGCACTCTCGGAAATTTCTTCTGTTTACTCGACCTGGTATGTGCTCGCACGATTTGTTTTGCCCGACTTTTCGCATATGCTTCAACATCCTCAGGATGAACCTCCACTTCCCCCTTCCTGACAGAATCTTCTCCCTCAGCACTGTCTCCACCATTTCCCTCGATTGGTCTGCCTCGAGAGGGTAATCCGGCATTTTCTCCCGTATATATAAACGCGCCCGGTACGTTGTTCGTGCGTCGCATTGAGGTCCTCTGTCGAAGATTCGCCCAGAATCCTTTGACGCCAATATTGCTACCAGGCCCAATCATAGACGAGTGAAGATCTTCTCCAGGAACGATAGGAAGCATAGCGTGGCGCATGGCGGTATCAGGAGATGATTCGGCAGTGGTGCTAGCTGTAGCTGGAGTCTGTAAGCCGGAAATAACGGAAACAGGTCGATTTGGCGTAGGAAGGGAGGTGTCCGCGGGAGATGATTCGACTCCTCGTTGAGCAGTTGATTGAGGAAAGTCTTTCAAGGCATGGGTTTCGATGGGTGGAAGATGGACCGGAGTCAAGCCTGCTCGAGGTCGTGGAGGCGGAAAGTAGTGTACCCGCGGTACGGGCGGAGGTGGCAGGAATGGAACAGAGGGTGCAGGAGCAGTGGCTTTACTTTTCTCCGTCGTAGCCGAGTCCGCCTGCGGGTAAGCAGATGGCGGCATCCGGGGGAGAGCTAATGAAAAATTGCTGTTTCCAGCTCTTGGCAAACTCTTCGATTGATGCCGTTCCAGTGCTGTAGTGAGCTCGATGAATGGATTAGGCTGAAGGAGGGGGAAACACAAAAATTAGATTGTTATCATCAGATATGAAAAATATACAGAAGAAAAGACTGACATCGATACCCTTCTCATCCAACGCATGCGGCGACCAAGACCTGTGACCGTTGTCCTCAGTAATCTTTTCCAACTGCGTTTCCTTAATCTTCAAACCCTCCGATTCGAATTGTTGTCCCTTCAATCTCCTTTGCCCCAGATCCCTCAACTGTTTCAACTGTTCTGATGCTTGAGCAGACGTTTGATTATCTATGAGCAATCCATCCACGATAAGACCGAGACCAATAGTAGCGGAAACGGGAGGATCGTTTAAATCAATATCGCGGTGCTGAGCATGCGCCTGGGCCTGAGCTTGCGCAGCTTGAGAGTTCAGATGGTGATCCAGCCACTGAACAGCCTTGCCCTTCCGAGCTGGTTTTCCTCCATTGGTGGACATCGAAGCGGAGATGGAGACTGCGCCTTGGCCCGCAGCTGTCGTATCGGCGGCCGATGGCGATATGGGAGATGGGTTCATAGAAGAACTGGGACCACCTGAGCTCCCAGAGCTCCCAGAATCTTCAGCAGCAACTCTTTGTTGTTCTTCTCCACCGTCGATCTCGAAGCCTCCCTTCCGCGAGTTCGATCCCTCATTCGAATTCCCATTCCTAATTCCAGATCCATTTCCATTTCCGTTGCTGTTATTCTTCTTCGACATTATACTGACCGGCCTAAATGCAGAGTTGTTCAAATTCGACCGGTAAGACGAATTGCGGGAGAGTTCCGAATGAGAAGGGGAGCGGGAAATCGGTGACCGGGACGATTTGCGTGAGCCAGAGTGCGATAGGGTATGCGAGCCGTCGGGAGAGTATTGTGGAGAGCGATGAGAAGAATAGCCGTACGGTGAAGGGGATGGCGGACCAGAACGCGTGGAGAAGGGTGAATAAACATTGGGGTACGGTCCGTAAGTCGCGAGTGGATAGGTAGGAGAACGAATAGGTTGTGGTTGAAATAAAGTGGAGGATGAGGATGGGGGAGTCGGTTTTGTAGTCCCATCGTCAGTATGTGACATTCAGAGAAGAGTGAACAGAGTAGTGGCAGTCGACAGATGAGAAAGAAAAAGGGGTATAAAGTTACAAGGACGCCGGATGAAAAAACAACGCGAGGAACAAAGAGCGTCCGTCGATCACGAAAAATCGGCGGACAAAGAGAGCAATTATAAAAATTGTAAATGATCGTATAAGAGAGATAAGTGGAAGATGAGACGTAGACAGATAACGATAGAAGGGACGGAAAATGGAAGTTCGGAAATTGGTAGTCCGAATTTTGTATGGACAAGTTGGGTGTAGAGTAGTCGGACGAAAACAGAAAAACCGTAGATTTGAAAGGATGGGGGAAGAAAGGGAAAGAGGGGAGATGAATGACGAAAGAAAGTCCGAAGATTGAATGCAAGGAAAATTTTTTTCGTGTCGTTGAACAATGGGTTCGGTTAGATAAGGTCCGATAAGGTTGAAGGGTTGAAGTCAATTGAAGGTATATAGGTACCGTAGCGTCGAGAACCGTAGCGGTGCAACAGGGCGAAACATGTTCATTGATTTAACAAATGCAAACGCGTGGAATGAGCGGACGTATAAGCAGGTTTGTGTAGAGGTAAAGATAAGACGAAGAAGGTCCCAGGAGGTAAGATCATTGACCAGGTCAGTAAAACGTATAAAATAATAGGCGAAATAGAATCAACGCACGAGAAGTATTTTATCCGAGCCTATGAGAACGTTATGCGACTGCCGAACACGGGGATCTCGAACGTTCTTGCCTCAGTCCGGAAACGAAGTCCTCTTGGAGACCTTCAGCATGATGCTTACTGGATGAACGCTGAAGCATTTTTACTCACTGTAGATGAAAGTAAGTAACGCGCACGCGTGTTAGTGGCGATTCCTGTCCTTGATGTACGATACGATAAGGGCGAAATGGAATTGAGCTGGTCGCAGCGTGTCTGTGGGGCTGTTAGCACAGATTTGAAGAAGATGACGAGCTCCATGACTGACTAATGGAAGATGCCAAAAATAACGGCTTCTCCAGTGAGTTTCACGTTCGACTTTGCGAGTTTCCTGGGACTTCAAGTTAATGAGTTTTTACTGACGAGCCGAAAACTGCCTCAATACTTCAACAATCCAATATGCACGTCGATGATTATGTCGATAGAGCAGAATATGTTATGCGGTGTTAGATAGCGGTGACGGTGATGGTGGTAGGATAGAGGGATCACAGGCCGCGTATGTCGTTCTATATGAAGAGAAACATTATTGTGGAGTTAGTTCAGCGTGGCCATCAATAAGATGACTTCAAAGGCTCAAAGATGCAGCCAGAACAAACAATTACTTTCTTTGCATTCTAGATCGTTGCGTATGGCTCTAAACCGTTAACGTGGTCTAAGGTTCCTCGCAGTTCTCGCTGGTCATCGACTCATCGCAGCCTTTTGACGTCGTTTGAGGCGCATCTTGCGTAGAGCGGACAAAACTCGGCACCCGGTGGAGTAAAAAGGAAAGCCGCGGTAAGCTACATGAATCGGACCGGAATCCCGAACACGATGACTAGGACGACCGGAGAGAATATCAAACGTTTGGTTAGAAAATACTCAGTCAAAAATTCCCAAATGAACAAGTTTGGCTTTCCAGGTACGTCCTCAAAACTCATTAACTAGCCGAGGAACACGTACAGGATGTAATTCATTCACGGCTTAAGCCCGACCTCGAGACGGAACTCTCCCTTGAAGATATTCTCAGCAAATACGTGTTTGTGGTCCTGCACGACGAGGATGGTTAACATGCATTCGCATGTGAGCCTCCTTCGTCCGGCTCGGAGGGGGCCTTCGGCCCCTCCAATCCAAATACGGCTCACATGGGGTGCTCGCTTCGAAGTGTTAGGTCCAATAGTCTTGGTCGGTGCTGGCGCACCTCCTTAATCATCATTAATTATATGATTGTTTTTGTTACGGGGCTACAGGGCACTACTTAAAAAGGATCAGCTCCCCCACCCCAGCATCCGCTCATCCGTACACATCCGCGGGTATTCCGACTCCGTGGGAGTTTGCGCGACAACAATTTGTATTTGTTTACTTCTCGGTTCAGCCCTCTAGCCAGTATTGCTTCGCTTCGCTCGCAATAACCTCCAAATGACGCTCTCAAACCCGGGTCACATCACCTTATCAGCTCCTCAGAACACTTTACTATCATGGGACACCGTCGAAGGAACATACGAACGAGCCCAACTAACAGGAAGCTTTACAGGTGCCCACCCCCCTGGTCCCTCTCGCCTCACTCCCGCCGACCTAGCACCTACACGCCCAAATTTGCGGCGATTCGACTTCCACACGATGGTTCCCCCTAATTGGCATTTGGGCAAAGTTAATCATGCGGTTGATGTGGTTACGCCGGATTACGCCTACGGACAGTAACGGGAATCATTATATTTCTGTCAGGCTGCACTATTTTGATAATCCACGGACAGACGGCGTTGGTTATTTGGGGAAGAAGATTGTAGGTGGGGTCGATGGGGAGCGAGGCTGAACTGTGGATGAGCGGGTCAAACTTGGTATTGGCATGTCATTTGCGGATGTCGAGGCGCGGGGTAGAATGAGGACGTGAGTTCTAGTTTGGAATTCCAAGTGATGTTACGCGTATGGGAATACCAAAACTTGTGAAACTTTGAGTCAGATGTGGCATACGGAATACCTGGGAGATGCAGATGCATGTTCCTTTAGTTCCTCTAGCTCCTACGGCAGTCACACATTTCCTCCTAGCAGAAGCGGTCACCTTGGACCTCTTAGATGACCCGGGTTGTGAAGTCAGAGGGGAAAGGGGAGACTCGTGTGGAGGGTAGTTGGAAGGAAGGGAAATCAAGGGAAGCGAGACGGCGGATATGGAAAGGAGCAGAGGATAACCTGGAATGTTGTCCCTGGAAGATTCTTTCTCCTTGTACTCGATTCCCTCATCTCCAATAAATATCCCATATCCTTCACCTCAATCGTACAGTTATTGGCCTCCTCCAGTGCGTATTCGAGACCGAAATGGTTGAATTTGACGTACCGCGTCTTCGAAGGCAAATGTGTGAGATAAGCGCTCAAGTGGATTCAATTAATGGTAAGTCAATATCGGACATGTTGAACGAGTCGAGTAAGGTCGGTTCGCGCATCTGGCCTGTGGAGGGGCTTGACAACGAGAACGTTCCCCTTCAAGACCGGGTTCGTCGCGAAGAAATAAAGAACAGAAGTTCAAAGTAAAACGGACGTGAAGGAAAATCCAATCCTCAAGCAATATCTGAGAGAACATAATAGAAAAACCTGAATAATCCCTTTCATTCATCTAAGTTGAAGAGAACTATGTAAGGTAAGTTAGAAGCAGGGTAGAAGACAAGAGTTATATGCAAGGACAATGTCCCTTGCACAAACCGCGTGAGCCCAGGAAGACGGCGATAAAAGTGTCGGCTGACTGCGGTTCATTAAAGCGCACCTCCAAAAAAAAAAAAAAAAAAGACAAGAGTTATTATTAGGTCACATGTATGCGCTGACTAACGTTGGTCGACTCGGGCGCTTGTTGGATTCTTTTCCAGCCACTCATGACCACTTCCGAGGACCCTGAAGAAAGTAAACAGAAGTCCAAGTTCTCGACATCATCTCCTCCTCCCGCAACTCCTGCTCGATCAAGCATCTCGTCTCCAGTATCTGGGACTCCTCTCCGGACCCACAGCAGCTCTTTCATGCACGAGGGACATACGCCCCCCACCAGTCACCAGGCCGATCTCAAAAAGGTTATGCGTGCAGAGCTCGGAGACCAGACATGGCAGTTCCCTTTGGATCGCGTTGCGAGGATGTTATCTCCTAAAAAACGCAATGCTCCCCTGGATGACAAAGTTATTGACCATCTAGGCAACTACGCCTGTGTTTCTGATTCGCCCGGGTTCATGAAAAGGTTGAAAAACGCTTTAATGAAGCTCGGACCACGACTAAAGGATATCCAGTGGCCCAGCGGCCCCGATGAACGTACGTTCTATACTCCACTGGCTCAGTTTTTAAACGCGTGTGTCTCTGTCTGTAGTAAAGAACTTACGGATGACGATCGCTACACGAAAGGTCCATTTCACGACCTCGAGTTCATTGTGTACGATAAGATGACCCTGGATAGTGTGGATGGGGCGTCTCCTGTGAAACCGGATCTAGTGGGAGGGAAAAAGTTTATGGCCTTCGCCGACAGTGATGACTGTAAGGTCAAATCCGCTCGGCTTTACTGGAATCCACCCGTCAAGAATACCTCACCCATCTTGCTGCCTGTAGAAGTGAAGGACAACTGGATAGAATTGGTCTGTCAGGCCGCGACCTACGCGCGATGCCTTTTCAGTACGTCTCCGCTTCGGCAGTATTCATTGGTACTTGGATACAATCACAAGGAGGGCACCTTCAGGTTTCTTATCTTCCATCGCGGAGGCCTATCTGCCTCTCTTCCCCTCGATCTGCATGACGAAGATTCGCACAAATCCCTCCTTCATGTCTTCCTGTCTCTCCTCAGTTGTTCTCATGCGAGAGATGCAGGTATTGCAGCGTGGTGCAATGAACGGCAGTTCAAGCTCCCAGTCGACAATTCTGATAAACCTGATTACATCGTTGCCAACGTCGATGAGATTCTTCATGATGGTAACTGCTGTAGAGGTAGAGCAAATCGGGTTATGCGGATATCGTATAGCGTTCCAAAGGATATCTCTACTTCACCTCTTCCCGTGGCGACAACTCCTCTATTTCCAGTCACCCAGCTGAGACGTTCAGCACGCATCGCTAATGCTGAGGCTAAGAAGGGAGTAGAAGCACCTGTGAACTCTAAAAAGAGTTCCAGAAATCAGGTTGATTCCCGTACTCGATCAGAGACAAAGGCATCAAATATCCCTGACCCATCAACTCTCGCTATCACGCCGATTGCCGTATATGGGCCTACTCGAGATCTTGAAGATGTGAAGCAGGAGCCAATGATCTTGGTGAAACCCTTGAATCCGCGTAGAAGCGAAACTTCCCATGGATTTATTAAAGCTGCATGGCCAAAACGCGATCTTGGCTCAGGTCGTTCCTCAGTCCCGGAAGCGCGGATGCTCAATGTGTGTGGTGACAAGTTTGGAACTTCGCAGCATCATTATTCTTTTCCAGCGAATCACTCACATGGAATTCCTACCTCCAACGACATTCTTCTTCCGACCGAGACGGAATTAAAGAAAGGAGTAGCAGAATTTCATTGGAACCTTTTTTCTCCACACCAAAAGCATAGTACACCCTTGCCTGAATATCGAAGCCTTTGGATTCACGTTGGGAAACTGATTGGAACCTCCCTGGTTTCCTCTCCCAGCCCACACGTGCTGTTTACAGCCATCCTCCACGCAATGTTAGGTCTGTGGCCATTTGCTCTGAGGTAGGGCTATTACTGATTAACATTGCAGGATGGCTCGCGATATGCCAGGAGGCGCTTCAACATCGGGATGTCAGTGTTGGGAATGTTCTTAGATTATCAAACCCGGTCGAAATGCCCTCGTTCAAATTCAAATCAGATATTGCGGATCTTATGGGCACACTGTCCCTATCGGAAACCTTGCCGTTTACTGTTACCGACCAAATTACACGTCTTAAAAGTTCACTGGCTGAGCTGAAGGTAAACACCAGGTGCTCGGGTTTTATCATCGATGGGGACATGGCTGTCGACTGGAAGACGTATTTTGATGCGAACCACGATGGCACTCGTTCCGTTAGTAGATCTGATTGGTTACTATGGCCTATTGTCTGACCCTTTCTCAGGGAACGCCTGAGTTTATGTCAGTCACACTACGAGAAAGCCTGTATTCGCCCATGACATACGTTCAATCTACGGTGGATGATCTTGCTTCCTTCTACTATGTTGGTCAATGGGCGGCGGTTTTCAACCCAAGTCATCAATCGGACATGCTCGAAGAGCTCCGCAATCGTATCGCTGGGTCCCTGGCATCGCGAGAATTCGCAACTTCGCGCATTGTGAATAGACTCGACCCAGACTTATCTTCCCATCGGCAAAAATATGGCTTATTTTTGCAGTGCTGCCAGCCTATACTCAAAGAGTGGTATGATTCTATTGGTTCTCTTGATCGAAGGTTTCTTCGAGTCACGGAGGAGCTGACAGCTCACTCTGATGGAAAAATAGACTCAAATACTTACCGGTCTTTATTCCTGTCCTTTTCCTACCACGGAGTTGCAGACTTTGCCCAGATATTGGAGAGAAATGGAGCACGCCTCGCTAGCGTACGTTGATTACCTTTTCTCTCCACTTTTATGCTAATCGTTTCTTAGTATGATAAACTGGCTTCATGAACGAAATTTTCTATCAATCTGAATACACCGAGCTACAGTAAATGCATATAAATATCAAATTCTTCTCATAACGCCAGTTAGAGATTTCCATGATAACGTATCCTGATTGATATATACAGCTTTGACCAGGCAAATGTAGCCTGGGCTTCCTTCTGATCAATCTTCTATCGCCACGTCTTGGGAAACTGAGATATTTCAAGGGCAGGCAAAAAACGACTTGGATTGGAGTGGATTACGCCGAAATCGAACATGGAGAAAAGGATACGTCGCTACTGTAGATTTTGTCTCTGTGCTTCAATCCGTGTCAATGGCCATCCCGAATATCATCTCCGCTAAAAGTGTGCAATGGACTTATCGAGAAATCTTTTACATATATAAGCTCTCCGGGCTTCCTGTAGTTATCATCGCCACACCCTGGCCACACGACCTCATTTTCTATCATTAACATCACCTATTTGCGTGTACTTTTCTCGATACAACTTGCTTGCCAAGCGTACACCTCAATCCAACTACTGAAAATTATTTCAAAAAATTAACGGCGGAATCACTTTATCCGTTCTCGGATTCGAAAGGGGCATAGTAGAGTGTTATTTTCTCTTCCACTGGTGAGTTTTGAAGTGACAATGTAATGCTAGAAGTGTCTTAGATGTCTGACAAGGCAGCGTCATTCAGATTCTCGGAGACAAGATCATGGATTTTCTTCATCTTCACAGTAACAGAAATGAATACGGGTTACGCTTTCTTAAGGCTGAGAGCGTGCGTTCCTGGTACTGGAAGGATATGTGAGAAACAAAAGCGGTCTAGGTGGACAAGAGGGGTATGGTATTGGGAATAGGGAAGAGAAGAGCAAGTAGGAGGTGGGAATGTCAATTGAGCTGGGCTTTTATAACGCTCGTATTCGGACTATTCATAGAAAGCTCGCGGACAAACACGTACTTTGGGGAAATGTGGGGAAAAGGCTACCCGTATCCGTCGTTCATTATTATAAGAGTCTCGACCTATAGTCAGACATTTAGCGCAAAACTTCAGACAAAGCTATGACTGACACGGAGCTGACAACTTCGGGGGTCCGCAATTTGAGAGATAATTCAAATTTGGTCACCGGTTCGATGAGTATCTGCTCATCTATACTAGGAGAAGGATCAGCGTTGGCCGGATCTCTCGGCGTAGTCGGGAGGATGAGGAGAATATGTTCTACATTTCCGATCTACGATTGGAAGAGACGACTCGTCGAATTCTTTAAACGCAGTAAGCATTTCTAAAGGCGAGAGTAAAAACCGATCATGAGTACGCTAGTACAAAGACTGCACCTAGGCACAGTTTATCAGTCGACACGGAGACACGCACAATATTAACGGATTATGAGTGGTCTATTTCGGGCATAGGAAAATCGACGTGTCGCCGCGTGGCGCGACGTGCACATGCGTGACACGCACAAAACGCAGTCAAGTGGTCTAAAGATGCTACGCCTAATGGTTCTGAAGGATATCCTAACTATATTACACCCGGAAAGGGCATGCCCTTTCCCTTAGCGTTTTGGGCCTAACTATATATTTCCCAGATTCAGGCCTGAGTCTGAGCCAAAAAACATGCCAATGAGCACCAAAAGCAACAAATCAGGCTCTCAAATTCCCTGGATTGGCTATAAGTTCAAAAATCCCTGGATTCAGGAATTTTGCCCTGAATCTGTCCAATTAGCAGGCAATCCTCTTAATTGAGTGCCTATCTATATTACACCCCAATTACCGCTCTAGTTCCTTTGACAGGTACTTCACCCACACTGTGCTACACAGTGAGCACAACACTCTACACAGTGAGCTCACCACCACTGTTGCCCTCCATACTGTCCTTAATGCTGCTGCTCAATGCCATATACAGTGAGCTCAACACTGTCTACAGTGTGCTCAATGCTGCCCTACACAGTGAGCTCAATGCTGTCTTTCACAGTGAGCTTATAGAATGGCCTGACGACAATGGGGTATTGTCGTGAGAAATCTGGGAAATTTTATTGGTCAAAGATAACAGGAACCACTGCAGCGATTCATGAAATTTTTGTTGGACCATCTAGATATACTTCCAAATATACCATAACCAACCTCCGATGAACCATTAGTCATCCAAATCATGTGAGAAAGGATGTCGGAAATTACCCGCTTTCAGTTGGTCGGTCCAGCACAAGTCTGTGAGAATGATAGGATCTAGATACTGTATCAACCATCTGAGTAAGCCAAAATACTTGTAAATAGTCCTTCTACACCCAGATGACACCATTTATCCTCATGTCCATTTCCCATCTCTTGATGGGCCAATCTTTCAATTTGTTTCGACTCTCACCTGAGTGAATCTTCTTACGCAAGAATAATGAAATCCAGCCAAGATACAGTCATTGTGCTTGGTACAGTAAGTAGCTGTATATCCAGTGACCTTGCAACCAACCTTCGTTAAGGGGTTTACCAGCTATCCTAGAAATGTAGTCTATGTCAAAGTCACAGGGGTGATTTTTGTGGTGGGTCATATCAACTGCTCAGGATAATAGGTTCCATACATGATAGAGCTTATCTGTATAAGCCAAAACCTTCCTTTTATATCCAGAATATATGAACCAACCTTCCTTTTTGCTTACTTTGGGTCTACACTGTATGCTGAGTATAATTACATTGAAGTACTACCAGGTAAGGTAGTCAAGTATTTAGTTGATCTCGAAAACTAATGCAGGTACTCAGTCAGGGCCGTCTACTGTTTAAATATATACACGTCTAGTACATTTAATTGTCACTGTGCAGTTGTCGAGGAGCTCAGTATACAATACGCGGCCATGGTATGCGAGAACGTGCTGAAATTCAATTCCCGGCGAAGATTGCCGGTCCGATCCGGACTTGGCGCTCATTTTGGTTCGGGCGCCAAGTTGCCACTCTTGTTCTTACTACGACGCTCGATACTGTACATAGGTAAGTGCAGCAAATTCTTCCCTTGATCCTTGCCAAGACTTACAGCTTTTGCCTTCATCCAGTCATTTAATCTATTCCATTCACGCGTTTGCTCTCCGTTAAGTGTAGGTGTAATAAGTATGCCCAAAAGGTAACATTCCCGGTTTGGTTCACTTTATGTAAGTAATCTTGTTTCACAGACGCTGCGATGAACCTACGTGCTTGTACCCATTCGCTGGGACTACCAAGGCTAACCATCGAGCCGAGTACCACTCGTTAGGACACGGATTTAACTACCTAGGTGCGTTCAGCATCCTTTCCTTAATTCTCATTCTAATGTTATTATTTTCTTCTAGGTACCGTGGTCCGAGTACATCGTCGCAGCGATGGAAAGATTCCCTGTCCTTGCGGTCACGAATCACACGCTCGGTACAGTTTCAAGAAACTTACGGCTCTCAACAAACAACTTCCACATCCTGGACCCGAAGCATCCGAATGGCCTGACCATCCACTCGATACAACAACAAATCATCTGCCAGCGCCTCTGTCATCATCTCCCATACCCGCTTCACTTCATATCGAACACACCGCCCGTTCTTACAGCCACAAACCTCAACGCTCCTCTCAACAACATTCGCCTAGGCAAGACACGCTGTCACCCCCACCAAATTCGCCCGGGTCTGCTCTGGAGACACGACACGGTTCGGACATGGCTCAGGAACGATCCGAGGGACTGCTCAACGTCAATGACAGTGTCGAAGGGTTGGACTTGGGTACCGGCGTCGAAATCGAGGTAAATGAAGATGTCGAGATGAGGAACGACGTCGAAGAGCTTGTCGAAGGTGCGCTTCTTGTAGACAGGTCATACATATGAGGGCTAAAGCGTTCAATTAGATGGAGATTCCACGGGCGACGAAGCACTGTCGGAGGAAGGAGAACTCTCAGACGAAGATGCTCAACAAACTGACGATTCCGTGGCTATCGACAGCGTCTCACGTCAAGACGCTATCAATAGTCTGGCGCGATTCAACACTGTCGTTGAGCCTACCTATCATCTCGTCATATGTACTGAATGTGCCATACCGGTTCGCATGGACGACATGTATACACACCAGAGAACGAAACACTTCCAATCCTTTCAGCTTCCTCCGGAACTTAAGCTACCCTCCGGAGCACAGTTCCGCTCTCTCATCTTCACCCTTGATGCCGACAAGCCTATAGACGTTCCAGTAGGCCCCATCCCACGTATTCAGGGCGTTCAAATAGTCCAGGGCATGAGGTGTGCAATATCAGGTTGCGTTGGAGCAGTGTTTGGTGTGTCGAAAGGGAAATCCAGGCCGCTTCAAAGGCATCAACTTCGGGACCATCCTGAAGTAGCTATTGCAGATCGACGTTCAGTCGTGGTTCTATCCCATCCATTATCTAATAGTAGGAAGGACAGACGGTTCGTTGAAGTCCTTCCAACTACCTGCTCCGCTTCCCCTTCCCTGCAACACATCGAGAAAGCGGCCGACTCCTGCAGCCTGCTCGAGCACGAGCAGGTATTTACTGTTGCATCGAACGAACGAGAGAAGAACGCCGTCTTTGCTCAATCTCGTTGGGACGAAGTGCTCAACGGCGTGAGCCTCAGCTTGCTTATGGCCACCATATCTAGTTCCAAACGCGATGCGTTTGCTTCTTTCAAACGGCTTAAACTCATCGCAAGGCAATATTATAAGGAGGTGACAGAGAGACTGCCGACGTTACCTGTTCTGACAAGGAGGTATATATTATCAAGCAGTACTAAGTGAGTTTTTTCTGTTCTTCAATGGACTTTGCTTACATACTTTCAGTAACCTTAAGCATCAACCATTCCGACGTCCCCAGGACATGAAGACAGTCCTCGAAGACTCCGACAGGACTGCCCAATTTATCGCCTTCCTTATTGTCCATATCAACACTCCAGTCGACCTTTTCCCTATCCCACTTCATCCAGAAGTCACAGCCCATCTCGAATCTCTTTCACTCAACCTCTCAAAGGAATCTACTCCAGACTCCGACCTTGAGAACGCCATTCATGAGGCCGTTTGGCTCATCCTCTCAAGACCAAGTACCCAGTATATCCAAAATGAGCTTATGTGCCCATTCACGAGGTTCATCATCGCCGCCACGCTGAAGGATTCGGGGACCTTCGTTCGAGCCAAGGTTATTACTCCCGTCATGGCACAGGCGCAGTGGTGCTTTCGAGCCACTGCCGCTGAAGAGGTCATTCGACTTCAGAGTGCCTACAATGGCGACTCCCTTCTGTACGTGCCCTTATTCCCTCCCTAAAAATTTACTCATTTTTCCACAGAGCTTACAAGACCCATGTTGAAAGATACATCACCGACGGACATCCTGTTCTATTCACGACGCTCCGTCAGAATATGAACTTCCTGCGAGCTCTGGCCAGTCGACAACAGGGCCTAGCTCGATTCAACTGGAATATGGAGAGGACTGTAGTCTCTATCGACGGGTTTCCAATTGCGGTATCCTCATACATCCGCGGCGTCCATGACACTATCAAGACTGTCACCTCCCAAATCGACCATCTCTTCCGTGGCTGTCCCTACTCCGATATCTTACAACTCATCGACGACGCAATGGTTCCCGCTCAATCTGGACAACCTCGATGGTTCAGAGACCGCCCTACTGCAGACAAGATCCGTTATTCTTTCTTCGAGGAAGCTGAGAATGGGCTACAAGAGCTTCGTCCTCGTCTCCTCAATCACCTTATCGAGGATCCTCAGCTCTTTACAGCTGTCGACGACAAGTTGATTCCTAAGAACGGTGCGGGGGTTCTCATCTGCCTACATTAGGTTCACTAATCATTAAATATAGGAGCAATACTTAGATGGTTCAGTGAGCTTGACGAAGTTGTTCGCGGGCTCTATTATTTGATATCTACCACCTGGGGTGGGGGTTCAAGAGGAACCGAAATTGAACATCTTCTGTATGCCAATCACCCACGAAACCTCCGAAACGTTTTCATTATCAACGGTCTGTTGACCATCGTCACCGAGTATCAGAAGACGCAGTCCATAGCAGGAGCCGGTAAACTCATCGCTCGGACCCCCGCGTTCCAAGTTAACCGACTTCTTATCCTCGTTCTCGGCGTTGCTTACTGGGCTGCTGGGTATATTGGGTGCTACATTGGTATGGAGAAGCTCAATTGCCAGCGTTATTTCTATGAAGTATTCGTTATCACTGGTATTTCAATGGACAGCAAGGACTTTTCAAAGGTTCTTGGCAGTCTTAACAGCACCCATTTGGGTATTGATCTCAAACTTTCCGATTTTCGTCAGTTATCCGCCTGCATGCTTATCTCCTCCACCTCAACTAGCTTTTTTGACCCCAACGACGAGGATCCGAACGTCGTTGCCGCTCACGAATCATTCGGCCACTCCCTGGAAATGGGCCGCGTGAATTATGGACTGGATTCGACGAGTGAAGCAACTGGTCTCGCAGCTGACGCGGTTGCCCATATGCAGCAGGTCTCAACCAGGTGGCAAGTTTTTCTCAAGCTTGTACATCCCGTACTCGAGCAACAGGTAGAACGGGGTACTCCGGTGCGTTCCCTATTTCTTTGTGTAATATTCTGACTTACCTTTCAACCTTCAGGGCGCTGGTCACAATTCATCATCTGTAAATGCTCACATCACCTCCCAATTCCTTTCCTTTACCTCTTTCGTTGATGAGCGATTCAACGGTTTCGAAAAGCGAACCCAGGCAACAATTCGGCGTGAAATCGAATCAATGGGTATTCAGATCCTGGAACAAATCCGAACTGCGAAAGATATTCCTTCCTACCACAATCCACGCCGGTCCTCCGTTCACCCTGCTGCTCGGCAGGCTCTCAAAGGGGTTCTCCGTCGGAAATTTAACTCTTTAATAGGGTTCACCAGTCCCGAGCAAGCTGAACTCGTGAACAGCGTCGGGAGTTCCCTCCATGTCTTTGGAGTAATTGAAACTGGCGGGGGGAAGAGTCTTGCATTCTTCGGAGCTCCTTTCCTCTTTCCTCACCACCTTTTCATCGTTGTCAGCCCACTTATAGCTCTCACTCAGGATCTTAGGCGCCGGCTACTCGAAACTGGGATAAACGGGGGTGTCTGGAATGAAGAGACTATCGATTTCCATACCGCGCAACTCATCCTCGTCTCGGCTCACAAGGCTGGCACAGACGAGTTCCATAACTGGATCACCAGTGAAGGGGTTCGTCTCCGACTCAAACGAATCTTCATCGACGAAGCTCACAAAATCGCGACCGACCAGAACTTCAGGTCCTGTTTTAAACGATTCTCTTACCTTACTCGATCCTCTGTCCCTATTACTTTCTTATCCGGATCGTTGATGCCTAAATCCATGCCCAAGATTCTTGAAACTATGGGCATAAAAGACACTTCGTTAGTCGATGAGATTCGAAGATATTCCGGCCGTCGTAATCTCAAATACATTGTGGAGAAGGTTGAGGACGAAGAACAGATTCTGCTGAAGATATTAGAGTTTGTGAGAGCTGAAACCTTGAAGCTGGGTTCTGAGGACCGGGGTATCATCTTCACGCGAACTCGCAAAGATGCCGAATCTATAGCAGAGGCTCTCGAGGTTCCCTTATACTTAGGGGGTATGAGTAACGAGGAGAGGGCGGAGGCGGAAAATCGATGGCGGAAACGGATGAATACCCAAGACCGATGGATTGTCGCGACGCAAGCCTTTGGACAAGGGGTCGACTATCCCCACGTTCGACGAGTAATCCATCTAGATCCCATGGATCTTTTGGATTACTTCCAGGAAACAGCACGTTCTGGTCGGGACGGTCTTCCTGCCCTCTGCCATACTTTCTATTCGAAGCTCCCGCCTCCTCTTGCTGATCCAAATGAAACCGATCACAGTGGGCGAGGGGATATGATCTCCTTTCTTCAAACCGTCCACTGTCTTCGAATGTCGTTTGCCTGTTTTGACCGGGTTACGCATTCATGTATAGCTCTCAATGGAGAGCTTTGTTCCAACTGCGAGAACTTACAGGAGGTGGGTCTCAGTTATTTGGGTTTCTTTCTTAGGTTTACCATGATGCTGCAGGTCCCTTATGAATTTTCAACTTTAGATCTTCCTAGATTTAACAAGGCTCTCGTCCCCGATCTCACTGGCTGCTCTTCCTCTCCCGTTCCCTCTACCGTTGCATCTAACGCTGCAGAGCTTAACGCGACCTACGACGCTGGCAAAGAACAACTTCTGCTACTCAATCGGATCCTTGAGTCCGTGGTTAATAATGGGTGCATGGACTGTTGGGTAAATGGGGGATTTCACAACGATTCAATGGTCCACAATCGTTTCTGGGCTTTCCCCAGCATTATTGCCACTCTCAAGGGGTTACGAATGAATTCCTCTGATTGGTGGCCCTTCTGCTTTGAATGCTGGATTCCATTTCGTCGACCATGCAACCACCCCCCTCCTCTTCCAGATAAACGACTTGATCCTGAACGGTGCATCCATCGTATCATCGACAAAACCACAGGGGATTTCACTCCATTATTACCGACTTTAATAGCCCTTATCTTCACTCACAAAGATTCCGCCACTGGTGATCGTATTTACCTACAAGGAATCGAGCGCGAGTTGGATTTACATTGGGTTGACATTGGACAATTATCTGACTGGCTCCGTATGCCACTCAAAAATCCGTCCCAGGTACCTAATCCTGTATTATTCTTAATTACCTTTTATAGATTGTTTAGACGCATTGGGTAGATGCGTAATTATGATATCATTATATCGACGTATCTGAGACTCTTCTGTCAGTATAAAAAGAGGCGTCTGTTTTGAATTCGTCATTTCTTCCTTTCCCTCTTACCACAACATCCTCCGGCTTTTATTCGCTTTTCGACGCGTCTTTTCCGTGTAAGTTATCTTATTTATCACCATGATATTCGAATGGTGAGTGCCTATTTCTTATACGCGTCTTTTACATCCTGAAACGCGTATATGCAGTCCATTCTGTTATCAATCGTCCAGGAACGAGGGGGTTATCAATGCTCACGCGTCTGCCCACAAGGACGACGAAGGCGAACCGGTCATGATTTTCCAGGGTAAGTTATTTCGGTTACGCTTGTTCTTATTTCTTACCTCCGTCTTAGGGGCTCAGTTCAACCTCAAGAGGGTTGGGATCGCAGGTGGTATTTTCCAGTGTCCATTGTGTGAGTTCGAGGGGGTTAAAGGACAAATCTGGGTTCATTTTTTGGACATTCACGGGTCTAAGGTGCGTATCAAGGTCTTTTGAATGCATATAATCACTTAACTTCCATATTGGTCAATCTGTCTTCTTGCCAGGGCGAAGATCTCGAACTCCCCCCCGCCAAAAAGCTGAAGCTCGACACTTCCGTATCCTCCTCCCCGTCGCCTGGCTCTTCTTCCTCTGACGCTGTCGCCGGCCCAATCACGCCTCCTTCTTCATCTCCCAGTCGCGACGAGGACAAGAACGAGAACGAGGATAAGAACGAGGACGAGGACAAGAACGAGGACGAGGACAAGAACGAGGACGAAGAACAGGTCGACGACGAAGACGACGAGGACGACGTTGGTCCTCCTATCACCTTCCCAATCGTCCTTAACACCGACCGGGTCTTTTGCGACCATCCTACGACGCCTTTGCTCTTCGGATTCCTTAATGAACAGCTGTCTGCTGTGGTCAGGACTTGTCCTTACGAGCAAGTCATGCTCGGGGCTGCAGCTGCAGACCATGATCGGCTCTGGAAGTGCTCAACAATCCTCCTCTCAAATAAGAAGTATGAGTACAAGAGGGTCTTTACCCTCAGCTTGGTAGCTGACCACGGTTCATGCTGCTTCAAGTGCTGGACGCCGCAGCACCCCGAGTTCAACCATAGTGGTGAACCTTGTGCTGGTGGACGGTCTGACTGGGAAGGATGGTGGAGGGCCGTTCCCTACCTTGTTTGGAGGACGACTTATCTTCGCGAGAAGGTCTTTGGGATGCTCGGGGTCCCTTACAATGCGTTTTACGACGCGGGTGCTTATAGTGCTTGGCTAACTCAGCCCGCGTACGATTTTCTTGACCTCAACTTCAACAGGAAGGTTACCCACCTCGTCGCCGTGGTGTATGTGTTCTTCAAGCTTAGGTTCAGCGGGCAGCTTACGCCTCCCGGGAAAGGCCTCGTTATGGATCGTGAGTTTTCCATTATATTCCGTTTTGTCATCCTCTTATTAGCGTTACTTAGGGGCCGTTCTCACAGCTTAGGCGTACGCGGGTTCCTCTCGTTTGTAAGTAATTCGTTTTAATTCATGGAGGGATCGCTTATCGTAACTTTGGAACAGTTATTAATGCTCATCGTGCTTGCTAGATAGTTTGACCGTTACTTATGTAGATAACCGTGTTTAGAAGCGCAATTTCGGTGGACGCTCTGTATATTGTACCCTGGATTAAATACCTTACTGCTTGTAATACTTAGGGTATTTATAAAGTTAAAATACAATTTTCGTGCTAGTTATCAAGTGTCTAAGTCGAGATTTTGGCCTCGGATTTATTCATGTGACCTCGTTGATCTTTATTTGACTCTAACACCTCTTACACTCCTTCTACCAACACTGAAGGCCACAATATTCGATGGACTTCAGGAGCGAAATCTCTTCAGGTACGTGGATTTCATTTGCTTATTCTTAGGGGGTGTTCCCGTAGGAAATTCTCCTCTCCAAGCCCCTCCACAGGCCAGGAGGTTGGTTGATATTTTTTAGGGGGACCCTCGCTTATCTTCGCGTCGAGCACGTTGTTGAAGGGTTACGGTCGCACTGTCAAGCCCCTCCACAGGCCAGACGCGTGATTCAACCTAACTATATTACACCCGGAAAGGGCATGCCCTTTCCCTTAGCGTTTTGGGCCTCTCGAGTGCTTTTTTGCCTGGAAAGGCAATCCAGCCGG
>MU795123.1:0-54507 GCA_027886305.1 Lentinula aff. lateritia
AGTTGCTCCGCCTCTACCGCCTTCTCCGTCGTTCCGCGCTGCCGCTTACCCCGTTGCTCCGCTTAGTCACTCCGTCTCTGACGCTTTGTGACAGCAAAGAGTATAATAGAAAGTATAGGCAGAAAAGTTAACACAGTCAAGGATATCATCTACAGGGAGCAGTTTGCACTCATGAAGCTGTATAGCCGCTAGTTTCAATTCATTGCTGATATATTTACAAGTGACCATGGTTGACGAGGGAGAGATTCATTTTCCATTAAGTTATTTTGAGCTCATTCTACATTATTTGATTTGAATCCAACTGCCATGAGTCATTCATGGTACTCATTTCAATCTTATTCTCCAATGTTTTCTACATGATGGCTCTTTGACACATATTTGATATGCATTTGGAGCCTCGTAGTCTTTCTAGTCATTTCTTCTAACCATGCAACCTGATCAGTCTATTAGACTGAATCACAGTTGTTTAGATCAATGCATGATTTTGTTCTAGAAGGTATATTTGATTATTCTTGAGTTCTAGAAACTCATCTTGATTCAATCCTTGGCTCATGGTCACTTGAGTAAGTTCTTCCAAACTCCTGCCAGTGTAAGGTCCAATAATAATACCCTTGGTATGTCATACTTGAACTGTCATTCTTCAGATGTAGTCTGAGTCTGGTATAATCCTGCTTGACAAACAGGTAGACTTTTATCTAAAGTTAGTCTCAAAGATGAGTAAACTGACCAACTCATGGTAGTATGGATATAGGGTCCCTTTGACTATTAGACTGATTCAGTAATGACTTTGACTGTCAATCTGGGTCTCAATTACAGTCCTCTTGATACAAATCTATGCATGAAATCATCACAATTTACTGCACACACATTTAGCCAAAATTTAGGCATATCAGTGAGGCCGAAGAAAAACCCTTTGCTGGAGCCTTTTTCTCAATAAAAAGCATTGTTCTCTCCTGCCTGGCCTCATTAGCTTGTTCAATGCTGTAATTCTTCTGTAGTCTTCTCTCCAAGCTGAGCTTCTTCAGTATGGGAATAATACCCAGAGTGTGAGTCCAATGTTGCCAGTCTTCGGCCCTGATGGATGAAGATGTTCTAAGGAGGAGAGGAGGATGATGAGTCATATTATAAAACACGTATATTATAAAACACGTATATAGACAGAAATATTGTGAATATCACAAAGAAAGAGCTTAAATGAGGTTCAACAATGAGAGCGTAGTTCGAAAGCAATAAGCGCCCGCTCTCATCGCCACATCTGAGAAGACGTCTTCTCAGTATGCAGTGCTACCGTAGTCCGCACTTACGGCGTCTCAGATTCAAAGTAAAAAATCCACAAAATTGATAAGCTGTTCTATCGCAATAATAAAGATACAGGAGGGATATTCATTGATATCCAACGTAAGACGTTCCTTGGAATCCTCCCCAGCCAGTAGGTTGTGGCCGTAGGACATCATAATCTATAAAATGAGAAATACATAAGCAAGAATCAAAACAAAACCACTTACTTGGGTTTGGTAGTGTGCTTTCGTTGTCATTGGCGAAGGTCCCAGACTTCATTTGCGCAAAGATATTGGCTGGATTAGTGCTGTTGTGATTTGAAGTAGCCGATGGGAGCGGAGGAACAGGCGGAGGCGAAGACATGCCAGCGTTGAAGTTCGGGCCCATTGCAGGATTGAAACCTGTTGGATCTAAGCAGATGAAAATGAAACGAATGATAACAAAAGCAGAGAAAGACCGACGACGTACTCGTCATGACACCTCCAGCGCCGAAAGGATTCACAGCGTTCATACCACTGTTGAGACCTGTCATACCACCATTCATACCACCAAACGGCATTCCCGTAGATTGTGTCGTTATCGGAAATCCGTTTGGATAAGAAATCATAGGTTGAGTGATTGGGAACCCAGTTGGCTGCGAGTGCAAAAATGACGGTTGCGAAAGGTTTACATTATTAGCTCGTGTCGGTACAAAGCCGTTGAAACCTGTCTGTGTGGGAATCAAGGGCTGCAAGAGATTCTGGTTTGAAGGGACAGGGGCGTAAGGTCCCCGTGGTCCGGGGCCGTATACGCCTGTTTGTTGCGCTTGGAGATGTTGACCCATAGGAATGGGCGAGTTGCTCATTCCCATGCCGCTTTGATATCCTTGAGGAGCTATAGGAGGAGTTGGCGCTTGAGGTATCGGAGAGGGAGTACCCATTTGAACGACGTTAGTAATAGGAGATGGAGAAGGTGCCGGCGCCGGTGCGGTGCTCTTTCGCAGCTCGCTTAAACGAGCGAGTTGCTGAAATACATCGTCCTCTGTTGTGTTTGCTAGACTTGGGGGACCTCTGACTGAAGCTGCGACAGGAGGGTTTGGAGGAGTTGGAACAGGAACGGCTTGAGCGGGGGCAGATGTAGGCGGAGCGGAAGGGGCACGAGGCGCCGTAACAGGTGGAGCACGAGATGCAGGAGCCAGCGGTTCTGTAGAAACTGGTCGATTCGTCCATGCGTCGTCGTCGAATCCACTAGCGACCGGCGCAGCAGAGCTTGAACGAGCTGGAGGTTGCACCGGTGTCCCTGCAGAGACGGGGCTTAGGAGCGAAGGCGATTCTGTCCGTTGTATCTTGTCGGAAACTTCGCTGATGGTGTTAAGATCAACGGCGCTGGATAGGCTTTTGGTCGGTTGAGGTCTTCCTCTCCTTCCGGGTTTGAGCACACCGTTCGGCCCGTTTGCAAACAGATTGGGGGGAGCAGTCACTTTTGGAGAATCACCGCTCTCCTGCACTTGGAGCTGCTTTGCAAGTGCCTCATCCCGAGCTATCTGATCATTGCTTTTGTCAGCAGACTTGGGCCTGCGCTTCTCAATTGCCTTCGTGACACGGATAATATCACCCTCTCTGAGACCCAATGAACGCATGGTTGACTCCGTTATGTCGGGCAAAATTGACTCGTCAATTTTATCCCGTTCAAATGACGCAGCATATCGAGTGCAATCGTCTAAATCACATCCAGCAGTAAGAAAGAAATCGAACCAATCAATAGTTGGACCTTTCTTTGGTTGAGGAGAAACTCGAGGAGGAGCAACCTTTCCTCCAGATGATTTTGAACGGTGCAGTGCGAGAGGGGTATCATCATCGGAAACATTGTCATTTGCTGGAGGATGGGACTTTTTACTGAGAAGTTTGTCAACGTAGTGCATGTCTTCGACAGACATTTTCTCTGAGGGTACTTCCACAATGACACCATTGATCTTGTGAAGCCTGAGCTTTCCGTCCTTGAAGCTAAGAAGAGCGGCTTCAACACGGAATTGCCCGCTACGATCATGCCAAATCCGGACACGATCCGCAGGAGGGACTGAAAACAGTCGTTAGGTTTTGAAACAGACAGGCCAGGAAAAAAGGCACATACAACCGTTTCCAGCGGAGGTTCGTCCTGATGAAGAGCTAGGGCGGTCTTTGTTAGGTGAAGAACGACTAGAAACTGTGATCAATCATTGCTTTGCGATCAGGGTACATATGACTGACCTGCTATTGGCTGATGAAGGTGGAGGCGAAGGATGGCTGACGGCTGCAGCCTGCGTCCTCTTGACCCGCTCAGCTTCAGCAGCCTTTGCTCGCGCTTGCGCCTCCTTCTTCTTTCTCTCTTTTTCCTTATCCTTTTCTCTACGTCCCTCTTCCTCTTTCCGCGCACGTTCAGCGGCCGCAGCAGCAGCAGCTTCCGCCTCTGCTTGTTCTCGAGCTTGTGCCTCTTTCACCGCAAGATCCTCCTTTTCCTCTTCCTCTTCTGGTTCCTCTTCCAAGGGAGTAGATCTTGGCGCAGTCTGACGGTTAGAAGGCGCGAGCTCAATATATGACGCAGGGACCACTCCTTCCGCGCCTTCAGCATTACGACACTTCCACCACTCATCACCATCTTTTTCTAGCACCAATAGCTGTTCGCCCTCGATCACAGATAATTCATCGTCTCCATCGGCGGTAAAGGGATAAAGCGCTACAGCCATTTCTCCCTCCTCTTCCGGTTCCTCCTCTTCTTCCGGCTCCTCCGCTTCATGGGGAGACGGTATAATTGCGGGGGACTCGGGAGCAAAATGGACGGAGGCTTTGACTGCTCTCGCTGGAAGCGAACCTAATGAAGGTGGCGGAGGAGCTCTGCTGAGCGTAGGCGCAGGTGTTTCTTCCGAAGATTGAAGAGCTAAGGCTTTCGAAGATTCTAGCTTCGTGACAATCGCTTCACAGTTGTCCTTGGAGCCGACGTGGAAATGCAAGCTGAATCCGCCCTCAACATCAAAGTGGACATGTTTAGCCTTTTCGACGTTAATATTACTGATTGAGCTTGTGGGCCATTTCTGCACCGCTGCCTGGGTGGAGGGTGATTAGACGTAGAGGTGATAAGTGAGCTGCATATGTACCTTGCTGGTTTCGCTAGCGAAGAACACTGCCCCACTACCTATACCGAGTGTTCCCTTCATCTTCTTTCCCTTCTTGTCGACCTCTGATACGGACCAAGTCTTGATATCATCGGCATTGATTTTGGATGATGCGACTCTATCTGCAGGATCGACATATGGAGCCGAGGGTGGAGGAGAAGGGGTGGGCTGGGACGGTGATCAAGATACAGCGACTTTGGTGAGGGTGTCAAATACGCACTGAAGGTGGAACTATAATTCGTTGATTTGCTGGCTGCTCTTCCGTTGCCTCTTCTTCAGTGCCCTCTACATGTGTTTCCACGTAGTTCGCCGGTATATAGCCAGCTTTACCGCCCTCCTTGGTGCTTTGAACCAGCAACCACTCATCATCAGGCTCGAAAGCAAGTAAGATTTCGCCCTCGATAATCGTGAGTTCTCCCGGAGCACTGGCCTCATAGTCATAGAGAGCTTTAACTAAAGACAAGTGGTCGGCCTGATATGGCCCGTAAATCACTTGCGGACAAATTACTATTGTACAACGCACCTGTTCCACATAAGCAGCAGGAACAAGACCAGTAGGAGTGCTTTGATCTTGCGATTCACCCTTTATCTTAACCCTCCACCAGCTGTGGAATGTGAGCGTTGGGAGGGAGCACTGCAAGAAATCACTTACTCTTCATCTGTTCGTTCCTTAAGAAAGAGGATCTGGTTTTCTTTGACGGCAATCTCGTCTTCAGATTGTGGTTCATAGTCGTACGAGGCCTTGAGAACAGCCAGATACTCTTCAGGCTCAGCCATATTGATTGGTGGAAGGTGAAGGTGGAGCTATGTAATGAAGGAAGCGCCGATATCCATATTAGGAAATAATAGACGGTCCTTGTAATAAGATCCAAAAAAACACAACCTTTTCTCTCCCCGTAATCCATAACGTTCATATGTATATAATCGAAATGACTCAACTTGACTGACCGATGGACAACAGTATGAAATTATCGTATAAAGCCGACTTTATAGAGAGATGAAAATTACTTTGATTATCAATATCCATTCCGTGTTTCCCTTTACCTTTCGCCATGAGCAAACTCAACGCTGGGGCCTTCGAATTCGTGCCAGGAAAGAGCTTTGCTCTTCCTCCTCAGAACTTCCAGCAGAGTCAAGCATCTCTGCCCCCGCCAATCGAACGTCCAGAACAAACTGAAGCACCTCGTCCGCCTCCAACAATATCTCTCAGCATCGGAGGTTCCAAGCCATCTGCTACTACACCCGCCGTCCAGCCTAACCCTGCTGCTGCTGTTTCTTCATTACATACCCCTACATCTACCCCAGCCTCATCACACACAAAATCCACACCTGTTCCTGCGAAAACCTCAGTAAAAGTGAAATCAGACTCTCCTGCTCCACCTACTGCTCCATCCAAAACCTTTTCGTTAGAGAAAAGCAAAACAGATACGAATGCTATTGCGAAGGAAGTGCAGGCAGCGGCGGATAAGGCTGTATTGGACGACCTCTTTGGACATGGTACGTTCTAATCCTTCTTGGGGTATGACAAACTACACATCCGATCTTTAACAGCCAAAGAACATCTGAACATCGTTTTCATTGGTCATGTAGACGCTGGAAAAAGTACGCTAGGTGGTAATCTACTCTTCATCACCGGTGCTGTCGACAAGCGGACGATGGAAAAGTACGAAAAAGAAGCAAAGGAAGCTGGTCGAGAAACCTGGTATCTCAGTTGGGCACTCGATTCGACTCCTCAGGAGCGGCTGAAGGGAAAGACTGTTGAAGTAGGACGTGCCTACTTTGAGACAACCATTCGTCGCTACACCATACTCGACGCACCAGGCCACAAGACCTTCGTCCCATCCATGATTTCTGGAGCTGCACAAGCTGATATCGCAATTCTCGTCATCTCAGCTCGTAAAGGTGAATTTGAAACCGGATTTGAGCGCGGTGGTCAAACTCGGGAGCATATCATGTTGGTTAAGACCGCTGGTGTGTCCAAAGTTGTGATCGTTATCAACAAGATGGACGATCCGACCGTTGTATGGGACAAAGGGAGATACGATGAGATCAAAGACAAGCTAACACCATTCGTAAAGGCTGCTGGATTCAACCCCAAGACCGACGTAACATTCATCCCCGTGTCCGCTTACACTGGTCTCAATTTGAAAGACCGTGTACCCAAAACGACATGCCCTTGGTGGGAGTAAGTTTCAAACTTATGCTTTACTTACTTCCTCCATCTCATCCCAACCTTCAGCGGTCCTTCTTTCCTTGAGCATATGGATCATATGCCCATGGTTGACCGAAAGATCAACGCACCTCTCATGATGCCCGTATCCGAAAAATACAAAGATATGGGAACCATTATCGTTGGAAAGATCGAATCCGGACACATGCGCAAAGACGACAAGCTCGTTCTCATGCCTAACAAGGACCAAGTAGAAATCGCCGCCATTTACAATGAAATTGAAGATGAAGTCCCCGACGCCTTTTGCGGTGACAATGTTCGCATTCGTATTCGTGGCGTGGATGACGAGGATATCAACCCTGGTTTCGTGCTCACTAGCTCATCGAAGCCCATTCATGCTGTGCGTCAATTCGAGGCGCAGCTGGCTATCCTGGAACACAAGAGCATCATTTGTGCCGGATATTCGGCGGTGATGCACGTACACACTCTTGCCGAAGAGGTCACTCTGGTTGTAAGTATCGTATATGTGAAATGGGAACGCTTCGCTGACTGGCCGTTAGTCCCTGTTACACTATTTTGACAAAGCAACTGGCCGCAAGTCAAAAAAACCTCCTCAATATGCCAAGAAAGGTACGAATCCAAGATAAGTACGAGGTAATGGTCTTTTAATCAGAATCCACACCCTCAGGTCAAAAAATTGTTGCTCTCATTGAAACCACCGCAGCCGTGTGCGTGGAGCGATTCACCGACTATCCTCAATTAGGCCGATTCACACTACGAGACGAAGGAAGAACGATAGCCATCGGAAAGGTTTGTTATGTTGTATGGATCTGTTTTGTCAACACTGATCGAAAATCCTCATCGCAGATTACTAAACTGGTTGAGGGTACCGAGGAAATCACCGATGGGGTTGCCAACCTCGCCACTTAAACAATTCATACTTGTACACTCCAAACTGTAACACCGTGACCCACAAGTCGCAGCTGTACATACGTACTATGGTGTACATGTTATTTCCTAGTATATATTTCTGCAAATAGCTTCATGCCATCTTATCATCTGAGGATGCAGATCCAGGGCGTTGAGCTACATTGGTTAGTACAGGGCCCTTGTAATGAAAGCGCCCCCAGAAGATCCACGTCGCAGCAACAATCATCCCAATACCTCCTATAGAGACTACTGCGTAATTCATATTGGTCTTGTTAACCGGAAATGCTGTTGGAAGGAGGAAGAGTACGCATATGAAGGACGTAAACTGCAACAGAAAATGAGCTGGGCGAAAGGAAAATCAGGGAGAACGAACTGCGAGGCTTATGGCGTTGATTACCCATGACCATTTTCCAAGATGAAAGGGTCCGCGGACTTGGAGACTAAAAGGACTAATTGATGAGCTATTGGACTAAGGATAGAAATGAGTTACGATGAGGGCCAGAATACACGGATAGCTATTGGCTGCAGATAGCTAAGCATTACAGCAATGGCAGCAGAAGCCAATATCGCATTGAACTGGAAGAAGAAGTCGGTCAAAGCCTTCTTTAGTGATATGAGTACAACTGACCGCGATGACCGATCCAATGTAAGCACAAGAAATCACACACCCAATGAGAACCGACATCCAAATTCCAACGTAGGGTGCTTGATATCGGTTCAATGCCATAAACGCACCCTTTGCAGGGAAAGCATTATCTCTAGCAAGCGCATAATACAATCTCGAGGATGCTGTAAATGCGGTAACAGCAGCCATGAACTGAGCTAAACAAATTACAGTCAGACACATGAGGGTCAAGCGCGTTCCTATGGCGTCGTGATATAGCTGAGCGATCGGGATGGCGTAAGAAGTGGTTTGAATGCTGGTGATACTCTGAACAGAGAACAGAAGCGCAAGCATGTACGCCAGTCCAATAATCCACGAGCCAATGATACTGCCAACCACGGCCATGGGTGCAAGGAGTTCGGCGCGTAGGGCCTCCTCTGCTACCTGGCCGGCTGTTTCGCTTCCTTCCAGGGAGTATACTGCCTGTAGATCACCGGTCAAATGTCATCATCAGCCTGAGAGATATAGGCCCGAAACTTACTTGGAGGAAACCGAGAAGTGTTACAAAACCTTTCGAACCCCAACCTGTGAAACTTAGGAACAATCAACAATACATGCGCGATGTACAGAAAAGAGTGGCGTACTTTTCTAAATCTGTGAAGACAAACTCTGCAGAATTCTGCACGTTTATCTCGTCAGATCTGGAGAATAAAGTATTTGGCATCCTATGAACGCATTACCTTCACTGGGGCCTTTACCAAAAGAGTTATGACAAGAACAAATGTTCCCCCAAGTGTCCACCAGATGTTGAATGTGCTCATCCTCCCGATCGCCTTTGTGCCGATGGTGTTAATTACGCCACTTAAGATGTTGATTCCCCAAGCAATACCTGCTATTTCTACTCGGGTCAGTGTATGTCCTGACCCTACTTCGACAAGGGAAGCTATGAAGAGCGCAACACTGGACAAAGATCTTCAGAAATTTTGCCAAAAGAGTTGCAACTGGACAATGTTATACGTAAGGTTCCCCGATGTCCCTGTTAAATTCATAGCAATAGCGTATATCCAACCCGTGCAGTCTTTTGTAAGACCGGCATTAGCAAAATTGCGTCAAGATTTGCGAGTGAGCTCACAGGCAAGAACAGGGAAATCAGGCTTAAGTTTTGATACCCAAAAGTACAATCCACCCATCGTTGGACTGGACAGCCTCCATCCTCATCAAAATTATCCTCATACATAGAGATATCCACCCACTATGCGCTGCAGATTTCGGCTTGGCTCAAGGCAATGAGGAGCATGAAGAATGAACAAATCTGTAGAACATGTTGAACCACGAGAATTGAACTCTATCGGGGTATCCTTACATTCCATCCCCAAAATAAACCTAACATGGGCGTTTCATTTTCCATCTTCTTCATTGAATTACAAGCACGGAGAGCTTACCCAGTGGACCTCCAGAGAATAACCCGGCCTGAAATGCCGCGCTTGAGCCCGTAAGGATACCGATAGCACAGAACGAGATTCCAAGAACTCCCAAGAGAGACATTTCACGCCTGAATTCTGGCTTGTAACCCAGCTTCATGAGACGTTGGTCAGAATTTTCAATGTCTACATCTCCCGCTGGATCTTCCACGTTGAAGACTTGCTCTTCTTCTGGCTTCGACATTTCAGGATACGAAGCAACCGATAGAGGACTACGACTTTAGGGTTCGCGAAACGAAGAAATCCTAAGAAAGTTTCCAAAGATAAGAAGCCAATTAATACTAGTAGCAATTAGTATAATCATGTGCATTGGTTGTATTGAAAGAGAGCGGGAATATATATGATAATCGTGCCGGAAAATAGGCGAAGGCAAGATTGACGGACCGACCCTTAACGCGTTTGAGTATCGGAGTTACTCATCCACGGATCGGACCAAAATTCGACCGTCATGACAGTCCAAAGTGAACTTGCATCGACCCTTCATGCTGGGTCTTGTCTCATTGATACGCTCTCGACGCCACAGACGCAATTAAAATCCGCTTTACTACAGCGCCTCCAAAACTATTACAGCTGCTTAGGCTCTTCGTCGACTTTGAACGATGCCGCAACTTTGGAAAATGTTCAAATAAGAACTGCAGATGAAGCTCTTGTTGTGGTCGAAAAGGTCCAGCGATTGTTGAGTACAAATGCTCCTGATACTGGAGCTCCGCTTCTAGGTACCCGTGATTTGAACCAGCTAAGGGTTTTGCTTTCAATAACGTTCCGATGGGGCATGGATCCTCTGCTTTCTCATGTCATATCCTCCTGGCCCAGCACGTCCTCTTCCACAGTCCCAGGGGCCAAAATAATTGATCTGACATCGACTCCCGAGGATTATCGTCATCTAGCTGATTTGGTCTCCCGCCAATTAACCCTGATCTTTCCTCTAGGCATTCATGGGAACACGTCGAGCACTATAATCACAGAAGTGATTCTTCAGCGACACCTCCCTGATATTCTCAAACCGGCTATCTCGCTGGGATGGCTTCCTAAATCACTAGCGGTGGATACAATGACCCCACTGGATGATATTCGCCCTCTGATAATGCGACTCATGGTTATGTAGGCGCGTCTGTTATCCAGTATCTAGTCAGGTCAACTCATACATTTGCATCCATCAGGCTGCCACCAGTCGAGTCAATGGTTGCCCTCGGTAGTGTTATGTCTTCCACAAACTCAGTACCACATATTCGCCGAACCTGTGGATACCTCATGAGCAGACAACTTCTTCGACCTGAAGGCGTCAAGGGTCTATGTGCAGCGGTCTTTGGAGACAGTGAGAATGCCGATGACATTCAACTCGATAAGTTACAACACATATCTCGCGTTTTGATTACGGTTCCTGCGGGCATGATACCAAAAGTCAGTTCACGCACAAACCCTCAAGCTGTTGATTAATGTCTAGTTTCACCAGGATTACTTCTCAATCATACTACACCGCCTAATTGGCCTCCTACAGGAGGGCCGGTACCCTGCTTACAGGAGAGCGGCGGCTTTCGCATTGTCGCAAATGCTTGCAGTCAAAAACGGAACTGCTGCACAAATCATCCTGTTTCGATTTCATGATCTGTTTCTATACACCTACCCGGACACAGAAGAAACGGATGTGACGGTCGTTCTAGACAACTTGACCACTTTGCTAACCAATTCTGATCCATCTCCAGAGCTCATCAGTACACTAGTTTCACCGATAGTACGACCTTTGTATGGTTTACTTTTCCACCTTGATTCGATTAGAACATCGGACCCCGAACTAAAGGAGATGGTACGCGGACTGTTGATGACCTGGTCCAGAATCACCTCCACTTCAGAGGCAATAGATACACTATGGACAATTTTCGATGACGAGGGGGGTCAATGGCACACTGATTTAGAAGGGGGTGTACGACGAGGTCCAAGGTGAGATGCTTCAAATACCCTGTATAGGTGCTATGCAAATTTCTCACGCCATGCAGCGTTCCCGCTATAGCTTCGACGAAATTGTCACTGTTCACTCCTGAGACTCTCAAGAAGGCAGATGAAGCCGGTGAACTTGACCCTACTGCGAACATACTAGATCTATACCCAGAGCCTCGTCATTTAGCAGTGTTCCTCAAGTCGATGAGCCGGGATGACATTCTGTCCCAATTCCTGGTCAAACTTTTAGAAGGATACCGGGACAACAAGAACAGTGAGGATGGAAATCCAGTTCGGTTTGTGATGAATTCACCTTCTGAATTCTATATTGTGCTCACATATTATTCGTAGTACTTTGCTGTACCTGCAGTTGATAATGGAATTGCAAATCGCAGTTTCTGATAGCTCCAAATCGGCTGGTCTATTCTCCAAACCTAGTCAAATATTGACTTTTATCAAACAAGCCCTTGAGGCGGCTGCTTCTACGCGTCCCGAGCCCAATTACCAGAAGAAAAAAGTTTCGCTTGCAGGGGAATTTCAAATATCTGACCTTCGACTGAATCCAGAGGACGAAGAGGATCCTGATAGCGACGGAGATAGCGACGACGATCTTTCCGATTCCGAAGCTTTCACAGCAGACAACGAGATGGAAGAAACGTCAATCACTTTGTTGCTGTCTGTTCTCGAAGGTAAAATCTCACTTCTGCCAATCGCCGCACCATCGTTTACTGGTTAAATCCAGCCAACGAAAACTTGTCAGCCCGTACAGAGCCCATACTCAACGACATATTTGAGCTTCTTGAACCTCGTGTGAACCACAGTCCCTCCGCTGTGAGATCAGTAGCTCGAGAGGCCCGCATGGTCATGACTGCCCGTCTCGCACTCGGAGACGACGATGTTTATCTCAACAAGACTATCGATACACAGGCGGAAAGCCCCCGAGAGATCTATCAGAAAGCTCTCAAGTTTCTTCAAGATCCCATACTGCCCGTTCGTGCTCATGGGCTACTCCTCCTTCGCCAACTCGCGTCCGCTTCCACCGATTCTGCGAAAATGGATCCAGCGCTCGTTCCTGCGGTACTAGAAATATTCGTCCAGTCCATACAGGATGACGACTCATACATTTTTCTCAACGCGGTACAAGGACTCGCTGCCCTCGTTGATAATTATGACAGGAGTATCTTGAAGAGACTGGTGTATGACTATACGAAGCACCTGGACGGGTTGGAAGCGGGGAATATGACTCAACAGGATGTGAATACTCGAGTGAGACTCGGTGAAGCGCTTTCGATGGTAATACGTAGATGTGGGGCAACATTGGGGGCAACTGGTGGGCTTTTCTTGGATGTTGTGTCATGAATACTCGGCTCATGCTTTTTCATCAGGGAACGTCATTATCCCACCTCTGCTCCGTGTGGTGCGCTCACGTACTGTACCCACTACGCTCCGCACATCATCTTTATCTTTGCTAGCAGACTGCCAAGACACGTATGCACTGGCGGTCTTGCCGTATTTACTGGATCTGGCGGAAGGGATGATAGACCTTTTACAAGTAGAAACGACATCTACTACGGATAATACTACTACTACCAAGTCAGAAGGTGGACGGAAATTGACCATGGATGATCATCCTACTTCCACAAACACCAAGTTTCCCCCACTCAGAAGGGCCGCTCTCCATTTCCTTACTCTTTTGATTCGCGGGACTACGAAGGAGATCCACGAGTCGTCTACATTTGTCGGAGACAATGCTCGTTTGTCTGCGGGGTTGACGAAACGCATGCGAATCACGTTAGGTTATATTTCTAACACGGATGATGATATGTTGGTTAGAGTCATGGCACGAGAAGCCTTGGAAGATATAGCACATCTCGAGTTGGTGAAACTTACGATATGATTTCAATTCATTTGTGCACGTACATATCTTATACTGTCTACCCCGTATCTGTCTCAACCGTGGTACGCTCTTATCAGCTGAGTCAATGAAGGGTATGTTAGATTTAGGTTCGACCAACAACACCTTATGGTATTGGTGGATTTGAACCTCCTGCTCGAGCGCACATTGGAATATTCCATGAAAGGATATGCGAGCTGAGAGGAAAAGAACCGATGAGCTCAGGGATTCTCTCTCAAGGAACACCTTGATGATGATTTTGTGAAATTATCCTCCCGTCGACGTGTTAGATGAATTCCCTACTATCCTGACTATTTCGTCTATACGACGCCGAAGGTGTTTCCATTTCGGACTTCCTGCCAACAAGGGTCTTGAACTATCATGTACAGCGGAAGCGGGATCTTGGAGTACCAGGAACGGATTCGAGATAGCAGAATAGTACGCCATATGCAGAGCTTTGAAAATCTAGAGGGGATAATAGGTCATGAAGGGGAAATAATGATATATTGTGATGATTTCTACGTGCCATATTGAGATCCACATCGCGAACTACTGCATCCGTAAGCGCTGCTGCAATTACTATCTTGACCTGACAGAAATCGACGATTTTTATTGAGTAGAAAAATAATAGGGTAAAGAAAGCGCGTTCACTTTCAGCGGAGTTATGTATCCGTATACAGCGACATCTTCCATAGAATAGAGAAGACCAAGATAGCACTCCGACGACTTGGAGCTTGCTGAGGTTATGTTTGAGCCTTCAACGAATCTGAGCAATTGAGTATTGCGTCTAACCTCGTTCCTCTATCACATCCAAACTAGTGTGGGCAATGTAGTGGTATTTGATTGCATTTTCGTCCTGCTTGGAGAAAGTTCGAATCAAGATTGGGTGATTCTGAGGGGAGATGAAGGCCACAGCGTTGAGGCGAAGATTTGGTGCCATCACCGAAATTTCTGAAAGCCTTACCGTGAGAACTCGTGCCTTACTGAGCATTTCCAAATTCAGAAATAACTCAAGAGGGGCAGCTATAGAGTAACTCTCAATAGCTTCTATTTCCACCTAGCAGTACTAGTGACAGGGTAAGGAGCTTAGGTCATCGCTTCTGTCTTTCCATGCAATGAGCGTCATCAGCGCTGGAAAGTTGAGTACAAAGGTGTTGTCAGTGGACAAGAACCAAGCAAGGTACTGTCCACAACAATGGTGCCTAGTATCATACAGGATTGCAACAGTAGGTCTATGAAGCTTACAGACTTGAAACTCCACGGGCAAGATAATCGCGTTTACCATCCGCAAGTCTCCCGAAATATCTACTTTGGCGCGAGCGTAAGAGCCTGCCGTCGACTGTTGAGTATTCGATCCTCCCCAGAATTTTAGCAACTATCACTCACTGCTTTAGTTATAAGGAAGATCCTTCGTTGAAAGGCGAACAATATCGCCGCAGTGAGTACACTTTGTAAGAGCTTGCTACGCATGCCTTTGTACAACCCTTCGATACCCTCATCTCTCAGTATCGTCGTCAACGCATTCAGAGAAGATTTGTATTTGGTGGCGCCAGCTTGTAACCTGGCTTTGATAACGCTATAAAAATAATATGAGGTAATCAGTTTGCGACACATCGAATCATGAATGAGGAAAGATAGGGAACTATGCAATCACATATATGGATAGGTAATCGAGGTAGCAACTAGCAGGTCCCGTTAATGAGCATCGCGACTGCACGGAAGAAAATTCTCAAAACTAATTACCCAGTTTCGATATTGCACCAAGCACAAAGAAATCCCAATCGGTCAAACCTCCTCTGCGTCGCAGCTTCCGGCGAGATGCCAAAATATTTTTGAGTTGCTCAAATACGGAATATTGGATGACCGGATTGACGACAAGGACTGTTCGATGCAACGTTCTCGATGATGTACCTCAGAAATATCAAAGAAACTAGCTCGCCTAAAGCAGGTCCAATTCCTCGGAAGAACCCCCTGAGGCCAAGACCGACCATCAGCAAAGGATCTCGAGGTAATAAACAAGAAAAATAAAGCGCACTTCATCCCAAACTTGGCTAGAATATGTTGTACTGTCTCCAAAAAACCCAGATTCTTAGTCTGAGTATTCGTGTCCATCGTATGAACAGCCTGAGATGTCTGAATAACCCAAAGAGGATTGCTAATGATTGTCGTGGCAGATCCTATGTAGATGAGTAGTCAAAAAAAAGACAATCGACAAAACACCCAAGACGGTATGGACCAGCAATCAAGCCTGTGAGAATGGACTCTATCGTAGTCAAGCCTTTCTTCCCGCCAGTCAAAAAGATGCCTTTGGACCGTTCATAGAAGTAGTAGTATACTCTAAAGTACCAAAGAAGTGAATGGTTTGCGATGATGATTAGAAGAGAGATTGGTGTAATAACACACCCGTTGGTCACAGCTATTCCAAGTAAACTTGAACTTAACCCACTGTACAGGCCCAGCACCCCTTCACGCTCGAGTACTTCCATGACAGCTTGATACACAGACTTGTACGACAGGCTTGAGGACCACAAAACATTATCCCCGTATCATTCCTGACGAACCTTATTCTCGCTTTGTGTTTTCACGGCTGCGCGCGTCGAAAGAAATACAAGAGGGCTGGAGCAGAAGAAGAATGTCAGAAAACTTTGGGCGTTGCTTTTGTCAAAAAATGCTGGACCTACTATGTAGCCGTCATGGCCTTAAAACAGCAAATGATTGCATGTTATACAATGATACTCGGGGAGAAGAATCTCTCAGACTCTCACCAAAACACCACCACCTGTGTAAAGGTGAAGTAATCGATGTATTCAGCGTTACGCGAAACAGTATCACCGAAAGTCAAGCATACCAGCTCCAGCCATTGCATGCATGATAGAGTCGTTCATCAGAGTCAGGCCTTGTTATGGAATGAATGCAAGCTGGCGGTTGCGAACGAAGAATAATTCGAAGAACCATTCGAATTTGGACGGACTCGGCGGAGACTTGAAGATTATTCACATGTCATTGTCCAGTATCTCACGTGTCATTAATGTTGACATTATCCGTCTTTGAAAGTATGTGACGGTACGTTTACACTACAAGTTCACAAATCGTTCAGAAGGCTCTTCAACGTGTCGATATCAGCCTTGAAGTCGTTTGACCTACTGGTGCTTGAATTCCTTCCAGCACCCGAGTATTCCGCACCGTCTGATGCCAGCGCTCTATGGTCATCTTCCTTGAGCCAGTGATCTAGTTGTTTCTTCACGGACCGAGCTTTGAGTCTAAAATGTGTCCTTATTACATCCTTGAATGGTTCCGGAGGATTTTGAAGCGCATCGAGCATCTAAAATTCATCGCCAGTGAGCACTTGAACAATCTGTAAAACTAAAGCTTTGCTTACAGCAGTTTTCACGGCCATACGCCTGACATTGGCTGAGTCTAAAAGTGTTGTCAGACAAGGAGAAGGAGGCAGAAAATGAAAACCGCGTACATGCTTTCGACTGAGGTGTACCAGCATTTGAAGCCCATCCCGGTTCATTCAGATACGGTTCCTCGCATAGAATCATGGATTGTATTGATAACAGTACTTGTAATAGCGTGGATTTAAATGGCACCCAGCCCGGTCCAGTCCATGTTCCTAAATGTGGTCAATTTATTTTTCGAGCATGTCTTTTGATGACTTACCCAGAAGACTGAGGCACACCTTCCAACGACGAATAACGAAGATCGAATCAGATACATATGTAATACAGTGTGTCGATCATACAGACCTTGCCATCCGCATACACTGAGATTCTGTGAGAAGCATTATTTTTTGAAGACTTGCGCAATCACTCACAATTAGGGTTGAAGCGATACTTGCCGCCTGAACAGAATGTAAGAAAAACATCTGCAAGAGGGGAATCACGAAACAAATCTACTCACCATTCGTCGTCATATACTTGACACTGAGCAACAACACGATTAGGTAGAGCTTGACTTTCATGAAGATAGAATTACCCGGGAGGAGATTGATTGTAATTTGCCCCGAGGAATACATCAAACAGATAGCTATATTTTCACTGTCTTAACACTGTGGAAAATAGATGCAAACCACTGACCAGCCGTTATGATACCTTGGAAGAAAGATTGTGTTTAGACTGCACTTGGCGTTAAAACGAAACAAGAGCTTACGGAGTACCTTCTGGGCCTGTGATTAGACATTTGATAACGTCGACCCTCGCATCGTCCACTCTGAGGAAGATTGATGAATCCCAGGCCACCGGTAAATTCGTGGTGAGAATCGCCAGCTGAAATGCCTTTGTTAATCATGGTATGCAATCAGATATCGAAGATCGCCACATACCTCCTTTGCAATAGCAACCGAGCGTTTTGGAATACTAGCGTTCGCAAGCATTCGAATTTCATTGTTGAAGTAGTGCTTATAATTTAGCGTCTCGTCCGAATTATCTGTTGTAGGAATTGTGAGATCACAGTACTCGAACCTGCAAAACATTATGCAGGTGGTCAATCGCAAACGCAGATGCTGATGGGTAGCCTCAGAGCTACCTGCTCGACGTGGCCCACTTGACATACGCCTCCTTGGCATCTTCCTCAGTATCGCCGGCATCAACGTAAATAGTATCTGAAGCTGAAGTGTACGCCTTAGGTAGGGATTCATGCATCCGGGTCACAAAATCATCGCCCTTAAGCTCTCGCAAAGACCGGTCAATTTGAACTGTAGTGGCCAGAAGACGATTACAGAAACCGTAAAGTTTCGCAGTCTCGTCGAAATTGCCCTCCGCAAGCGCGTCGCTTTTCGATTTCCCTTTATTAGCAACAACTGTTTTTCGCTTCTGTTCTTCATTAGGTTCGGGTGATGGATCCTCAGGAGGCTTTGAGCTTTCCAGTCCCTTGACATCGAGTCTGCTTCCAAAGTTCCAAAGAAAAGAAGCGAAAATACCTTGAGCGCTGCTTGCGCTTGAAGAGAGATAGCCTCGAGAAGTTCTCGAGGGCTGGCCGAGCCTTCGTAAATAATCTTGCGCTCTCGTATTGTTGAGGTGTTGGTCTTCTTCACAACAGTCTGTTGGCTGACGCTTCTCATGATAGGCATAGGCATCATGCTGCAAAGACTTTCATGCGACGAAATTGTCTAAAAGACATGGAATGAGAAAAAAAGTTGGTGTCCGTATAAATGTATGTCACCTCTAGCCATTCAAGCAACTCAAAGTAAAGGCCGTGCCGGTCAGACATATCTGCGAGAGAATCGTTGCGAAGAAGTTCGCTGGTAATGAGATTAAAACGACGTCGCAGGTGCGTAAGGGAGGAAGGGCTACAAGGACGAGTCAGTAAGTCATTTGGAAGGGCTCGGTGCGTGCTTTACTGTGGAAGATAATCAGATGGACGAGCCCCACCAGGCCGTTGTAAAGAAGGGAGGTAAACCCGGACTTCGGCAAGCAAGGATCGGATTTTGGAATCCTTTGCAAATTGGTTCGCTTGAGCCTCTGCTTGGCCGGAACTCTACGAAGACATTGAGAAGGAGTAACTTGAACGGAGTCATGAAAACCAACTCACATCCTCTTTCAAATCACCAGCATAACCTACCCCGCCTTTCGTCTTGCCCGATTCCGTATCTAATTCATCGTCATCAATGTCTCGGGTTTTTCTTCGCTTAGTCTCCCGTTCGATGGTCTCCTTTATTTCAGATTCTTCTTTCTGTTGCTCGAACAACCTTTCGATCATGAACAGACCGACACCAAGAATGACGCCCTGCAGATTGGAACAATGCCACAATGGGTCACTAGCATCTTGAGAGATCTTTTCTCCACACGCGAAACAGAACTCTGTTTGACATTTGGGGCACCTCTGAGGTACTCTACTTTGCAGATGTTGGATGTACGTGGAAAACTTGGGCTGGAAATAACAGTGCACTATCGGAATCCAAAATTTGTTGATCGAGGACGAGAGACTCACATAGATGACAAAAAAGTCGCTTTGCTGACGTTTGACAGTCTGCCCACAACCAGAGGGACAAGGGCAAACGCCATCCAGGTCGCTGAGTTGTGACCCCCCGAGCTGCGAGTACAAGGAGAACAGGAAGCTTTGCTCGCCACCCTCAGCACAACCAGCCATCCATCTTCCTTGTGTCATGACCTCTACCTTTTCGTTAATTTCTGGAACAGAGACAAAAACAGACTCTTCTTCGATTTCGATGACTTCCTCGCGTCGGTCTTTGGAGAAGAATATTCCTAAAGCAGGATCGTTAATCCATCCTAGGGATTCTTATTATTCTGGCGCACCAGCATAAGGGTCATTAACTTTGGAGGTTCCGGAGTCTCCAGGCATCCCACCATCATCGTCTGAGTCGTAATCTATGTAGGCATCGGAACCTTATGATCCATCGTTAGAGACGGCCTGGCTTAACAGTATCGCGTCAACACACCTTCATCATCCTCTGGTTCTCCATCATCATCCTCTTTATCCATCCCGACATCTGGATCGCGACTCTAGATGACATTTCAGTTCACAAGTGCTTTAGAGAGAAGAGCGCAATGCATTACAGTGGCACTTGATTGGGCCTGATGGGCACGTCCTGAGTCGTTCCCCGCCACGTTCTCGAATTCTCCCTCAAAGAACTTTTCAGCCGCTTGCATTACGTCTTTGTATTTATTGAGAGCTGCGCGCGCCTGGGCGGCTGTGGCACCCTGAAAGAGAGCATGTACATGTTATACACCCTTTGAAGACAATCGATAAATGAGATGTAATGACCATTTCAACGAGTTGCTGAACTTCTCTGTCCATACTGAACAGCCACTGGTTTTCGGAAACAGTGAGTGTGATTGTCAAAGTCAAGTTGGTGGATGGGTCGACGGACAAAGGGACTGACTAAGGTTTGGCTTTGCTAGGATAACCCCTATTGCCTCAGACTGACATCAGGCCTAAATTCGCTCTCCTTGTTCTGACAGTTCAAGAATAGTATTTCATGAGACTTCATATAGATAGTAAACTGTAAATAAGGCATGTGTGGCATAAGCCAAACGGACAAGATACGCGACGATAGTAGAGCCTCCGATACTCCGGTGTGCGCCTATGGAACTTCAGGGCCAATACATCCTAATTATCCCCCAAGCTACGACCTAGGCGTTCAATTTATCGTACGCTTCGTTAATTTGCCGAGTGAAGTCAGAAACGGTATGACCGTTCTGTAGTAATCTCAGTCCAGGTTTTGAATATTCAGAATGTGGTCCTCACCTCGCACTCCTTCCACGTCCCGTCATGAATACAGACTTTCTCCCCATTGATGTAAATCGTGCAACTCTTCTCTAGTCCCATCGCTGATCCGAGCGCGACACTCTTATGAAGTAGTCTCACTAAAGCTTTGAGTCTAGCCTCCGGAGAGTAGGAAACTCACTCACCCCCTTCCGCGCCCTTACCACTTGCATCTAACCCTGCGCATTCGCCAACACCGCTGGTCTCCCAATCTATCTGGGCAGTCTGAGCGCATTTCCTAGCCGTTTCCGGTAGGCCAATCTGTAAAGACGTTGAAACAAGAGGTTAACAATACAGGACCGGGAATAACCTTGTTTCGACCTGCATTGCATGCTTGAATGGCATTGAATGCGAAGAGATTTCGACTTACCTTCGTAGTTATTGCAATGTACAAACTCCCACCAATTTGCGAACGGAGAGTATTTTGCAGCACACAGTTGTTGAACATTTCCCGCACTAAAGACGCTTGAGCTTGTCGTCTATTACACATTTCGAAGCACAAGTTATCACCATTCTTCGGGTCCATGCATGCAGGTGGCACCAAAGTCGGGTTCCGACGAATTGATCCTGAATTCACGACGGAACGTGAGCAACAGCAAAGCAAAATAGATGATCAGAAACACAATACTTGGCAATGTATACCAATTTCAAGTCGATTTTAGCACCGACTTTCTTCAGCACGGCGTCCATGGAGTTTTCACAAAGTAACGCATCAGGACATCCTGATCGCGGAAGAATGATGAATGGCAGAGATACGGTGGTTCGAGTCAGTAGCAGCTAGCTTGCCAGGAGCAGGACGAGAACGCACTGCTCATTACCCCCAAAGTCTATTGTTCAAGGTCAGAATAGAGAGTGATCAGCTGCAGTAACGCAAACGCACTCACTACTGGGACTTTAATATCAACATCAACCTTCGCGTCCAACAGCACATGTTGGGTGGCATCTTGTATAAAGGAGAGAACCGTTGATGGTATGAGAAAAGCATTTGCGAAGAACACGAGAAATGTGAAGGCAGTAATCCTGGTCATGATGATTGCAGCAATAATTATTAACAGGTCAAAGCGGTATATATAGTTGCCCCGAATTTGGGTTAGTACTTCTTTCTGTGACGTCAGCGTTTTTACAATAGTTTTCGGACAAAAAAATACATAGACCCAAGCACAGTAAAGTGTATTACTGACTATCGAGAACTATTAGCGGCGTCCCACAACTTACGCGCCTCCACGTCCGTAAAAGGTGGCACAAAATACATACACCTGGATCTGAATACTGCAGAGGATTATAGACAACAATACCATGGGGTTGACAGCCTTACATACCATCTATAGAGCGTTGCTTCACTATCGTCTCAACTGAAAGCTCTTTGTGTATTTGGTCACGCTAAGAATGCTCCCGCGGCATTAGATTTACAGGATGCAGGAGTCCAAAACAGCATCACCTTGACTTCTTGGGAGTACTTTTCCGCGTGAGCCTTTCGTACTTCGCTGGGGCTGGATGTTTGATTGTCGACAATTTCTTGCTTTTCTTCGTTAAAGTTGTCCACAACCCCCACGCAGTACTCTATGAGCTCCTTTCTGCGACTCCAATTAGCTGATCGAGGATATGGGTATCAAGGTCGGTCGGTATATGAAGGAGCGTTCAGGGATAGGGGATACACACAAACGAGTTCTTGCCATAATCGCGAGCAAGCCTGTTCTTCCGCGGATAATTTGCTTCGACTTACTTTTTGTCGTTCTTGGTCATGCATGAGTGCAGCCGTACGATTCAGACGCTAGGTCAAATTGGAGGTTATGTAAAACATCCACCAGGCCCACACTATGTGATTCCACCACTTACCATGTTGATTGTATCATCGAGTGCTCGATAACTTCGTAACACCGCTACCAAATGACTCGTGAGCTCTCCAGACTCCATCGTATGTTGCTTCAGAGATCATGTACCTTTGAACATCGATAGATTCAAACATGTTTCCGGCGAGACGTGTACAATCTGAGGTGTCAAGCTGGGAGCTTGAATTGCAAGGCTACCCAACTGTGGTGCAGTAGAAGGCATATTACTTAAACAACAAACGCCGGCCCGACGCTTATGAGCTTTTCGCACGATTCTCCGAACTAAAAGCCCCTATGTCACTTTTTACTACTCCCTCGTAAAACAGCGGGACCTTGTGCTACATCATTACGCTAGAACAACAGTGTGGAGGTGACAATAGACAAAATTGCCCAACCTCGCTGTGTCGTTGTGGCTCAGCATGAGCTTCCCGGGGGAACTGCGATAACGGCCAACACACAGGCCACTAGTAGCCATTCCATCAGAGTCGCCTACAAAGAGACATAAATCAATTCCGTCGAAGACGGGGGAGGGGCATCAACTTCCCATGTTCTTTGTCTCGGAATTCCATGCTCTTCCGGCGACTGTATAGGAGGTATTTACAACATTAATTCAACGGGAAGGTAATAAATTATCACAGGATGCGCAAATGTAGCTAAGGCAATGATCAACCGTGAGGAAGTACAGGACTGAGGTTTACATGCATGGTGGGTCCCTCACGGATGGAAAAAAAACACGAGGAGGGGAATACAGCACCCAAAAGAATATTATAGGATAATCAGAAGGCGAGCAAAATCATAGTCGAAACAAAACTCCAGAATGATAGGAAAAAGTAACGGACTTCTACCGCCACCCCACTGTTGAGTACAGAGGTTTGAGGAGCCTTATAGTTGTTGAGATGGTCCACAGTTAAGATCATAGTCCCTGGAAGGAGAGGAGACTTTCGACCTTTTCTTGCACCGGATGGTCACCTTCGGAACATAATTGTGGACATTGATTTTATGTCGATGCAAGCGAGCAGGGTCGTTATATCCTTGTTGGCATCCATCGAATGGACACTTGTACGGCTTGTTGCGGGTGCTTATCACAATGGATTTGTAAGTAATTGTGAGATGGTGGCGGTTGCGCTACTCACTGTTTGGAAGCGACGTGGACGTTCATGGAGGTTTTCTACAATATACAAAAAATCAATAAGAGAGTCAAGTTATATCTCGAAAATGAAACCTACCTGAGGAAATCTATCCCTACAGAATGGACAGATAAAAGGTCTAGAGAATTCGAGTGGTAAGTCAGTCATATAGTGCCCAGCGAGGCCCGAACGAACTTCAATTTCATATGTTTAGTTTCAACGTGGCGCTTCACTAATTGCTTTTTGGCTAGGTATTCGCAAGTTTTCCCGGGCCACAAGCAAAGATAGTTATTCCTTCCAACATGTACCGCAAATTCCTCCCACTTTCGGGAGATGTTGGAATTTTGAGGCGATTTGTTCTCAGCTGTGGAGTCAGGAGAACTCGGGCTTGTGGAACATTGTGAGGCCGTCGTGGATGACGAAAAATCGGTGATGATTGGAGGGAGAGGGGTTCTGCGAGGGGGTTCAACCTTCGGTTGGCACGTTATCGGGACAGAGTAACAGCAGGTTGTACGATCTGAGGTATATGACGAACATGAATGGGCGTCGTCAAACAGCTCCTTGCGTGTGCGGATGATTCGAATGCTCCTGGATATTGACGGTGAAAAGAGGATGAATAGAAAGCATTAGTCAGCTTACCCTAGAGGAATCATAGAGTCATGAAAGATGTCGCTGTGATGGCTGTGTGGGTCGATAAGTGGGAGTTGTAAATTTTCTGTGAGAACTCACTCATCGTCGATACCTTCAGCTGCGTACTCACTTCGAGCTCGCTTGAGAGAGCCAGATTCAGAGATAGGCGTTGTGCAATGCGAGGTGGGTGCTGGCGAAGGGCAGCTCGACGACGGAGACCACGCTTTCACTTCAGACAGCGTCGACGCTTTGCCAAAATTCCGAAACACGCAAAGGTCTTCTAGTTCGGAGGAAGGCTTCAAGCTAGGCCAACTGAATGTGGCGGTTGTGGCGGTGAATTTTCCGAGAGAGGCTTCCTGAATCTCATTGAAGCTGGGTAGAGAGACCTTCTCGCTGAATCTAGGAGCAGTATGTGTTCAACCAACCGAATTTATCCGAGTAGATATACGAACCTCTGCGATGCAATCGTAGCTTCTTCTCTGGAAAGAGCGGTTGGTACAAAACAATCCTTACAAAACGCTGAGGTACCTTTGCGTCAAAGCGAAACCATATCTGAACTCCGATTCAAGCTGGGAAATGTCTTCCTGCATACCAGGATTCGATGATTGGTGGCAGTGATCCCCAACGGTGGTAAAATTCGAGTTCGAGGGTGCTGTTGCGAAGGATGTCAGTAAACACCGAGCCAATGGACGATACATGAGTTTTGGGATGGTCGACGCCACAAAATTGTAGTACCGGGGGGCGCATAATATGCTAAATAGAGAACAAGACTCACCTAAAGCGGAAGTGATGCAGTGGGCGAGATATACGCAGGGTTAGATATTCCTTGAGGAGGCAAATATATAATATGCTTCTGGAAAGGTGGGGGTGGAGAAAACAAAGGAGGCAGGGACAACTTCAGGAATTTCTTCGGTATTTATATACTCCGTTCACAAAAGGATAAGTGTTGGACGAAGGGCGAGGCTAAGCGCTAATCAGAATTGTCTTCGCCACCTTACCAATTATCTATTGGATTTACCCTCGGAGTATGATGGTCATACGAAATAAAAGACGCAACAACCTTGCAACAACCTGACGTTGAAGATATGTGGAGATACCCGCATTTCCGGAAGGTGCATTTACATTTTTGTCCATTTCAGGGTATGTATTAAGATTGGGTGACGGTCGAAATCGCAAGGCGATCTTGATTACTCTTCCGGTGCACGTCGAGCGACGAGAAACTAATATCTGATATGAAAATAATTGCCAGAATTTGTGGAAAGAAGCTAATGTGGAAAAAATACAGCGATATTTGATACAATCTGATGTAACAACATTTTGAGAAAACAATGGCTGCTTGAGTTGCCCAACTTTGGTTAGTAAGTAGTTTGAGTTTGAAGTCAAAGGACTGATACTCACATAAATTTAGGGCGTGAGCGTGGGCTCAAAGGTAATGCTACTGGCAGATGCCTGGAAAGTCAAGTCAGAACTCCAATCATTTTCTTCCTCATCCGTCTCGCGGAGATCACCCTGGAGTATCGATTGACTTTGACCTGGAAACAAAGCACCTGCCGGTAAAGATTTGGATTGTAGCATTGAGCGCGCGGTCTTTTTTAGGGGTTTCACGGGTCTTTCGGGTTGTCTCCCCATATCAATGCTCATAGACACCTCCTCATTGTATGTTACATCGACTGCTCCATTGTCGATCGGAGAAGCAGAGCGATGCCGCTTCCTCGGGGTAATTAGAGAGTTTAGCTGGTGTCCCCGAGCATCCTGCATTGCATCACGGGGTGATTGGAAAAGAGTTCCTGTAGACATTGCTTTGATACGGGATGCCGGCGTTCCATATTGTGGGTTTGGATTCATGGCGTAACCTTCCAATACACCTTCATGCGCAGATGCTCAAGAGCGTGGATAATCAGGAAATGTATCCACGTACTTTTTCTGGTTCGCATCCCTACATTGCGTAGTGCAGCTGTAACATCAGGGGCTATTGCATGAGATCTTTTTGGACATTGAATTATGACCGTTCTCGGTTTCCCAAAGCATGGTGAAGGACCCACAAAGTAGCAGGGTTGTTGGATGCGACATTATACGCGTGAATTTCATCTGTTTGAACGCGCTTCGTAGACATGGTTTGTCCGTCGTTGTCGAGGGTAGACAAAGTATTCACATTGCCTCTTTGGGTTCCCGGGAATTTCTCACGTCACGGGCCGGATACTACACCACGCCACTAAGTACGCCCCAGCAACGCCCACCGAGCAATACAATGTAGTTGCGATAAATTCTAGTCATCGATTATCGCGATCTTCGCGGACTCATGAGAATAAAACAAAAAGAAATCAGCAGCGTGTATATTGTGCACAAGGTAACAAAAGTTTTGACCATGCTTCAGAGATGGCTCAGAAAAATTGGTACTGCGAAAGGAGCTGGTCATCCTTACATTGAGGTAGCAAATTCAGAAAGCGAAATCGATAGAGTCCAATCTTGAAGGATGTACAGAAATTTCCCCCCCAATGCAGGCAGGATTTTAAATATCTATGTGCTAATGTGCTTTTCATGCAATTGAATCTACATACTTGATCATGGATGGATGAAGAAGTGAAATACTCAGTACCGGATCGAATCATCGTTATGGTTTGTGCCGATTCAATCGTGGTCTCCTCAGCGTTGTTCCAGATAGAATGTCGAGATTATTATTGAAATTGTGAGCGAATGTGAGAGCAATAAAAACAATTCCTACGATGATTGTTGGTCCAAAGTTGTGGCGAGGGATTTACTGCTTTGTCATCAACATTGGCCAATAATATTTCGTCGGCTTCGTTCTGACCGCCACGCAGCTCGCTGGCCTTCCTGGCCCCAGCGTTCATCGAATGGCTCAAGGCTGTTTCCTTCGCTTATTCTTCTTATTCGTTGCTCTTTGTTCAGTTGTTCACTCTCAATCCGTACCCCCTTTGCAGTACGTGTTCGGCTATGTCATCAATTTCAACTTTAATTTTTTGCTTTAGATGGCTGAACATTACCAATCTGCTCCAAGGCTCTGCAAAACCCATTGCTCTCAAAGACGCTGTCATCGGCTACGACTCAGATTCGTGAGACCCTTCCTTCTTGCACGCGTACACTATCTGATTTGGAAAATACTACTTAGCTCTACTGTGGTTATTTTCGGGGGAGAGTCTTCCAGTGGAATCCCGCAATCAGCCACCTATCTGTGCATTATAATTATAATTCACGTATCTGTGGTCGCACTTACTGAATTCCTTGTTGCATGACAGTCTCGACACTCAATCCCTATCATGGGTCACAGCGAATTCGCCTACCGGATTAACTACGACACCACCCGCACGCAGCGGTGCTGTATCCGGAGATGATTTCGCTGCAAGCAAGTGCGTCGCTTCTATCCTTCGTTCTCTACTTGTTTTAATCTGTTCATCCTGTTTGAAGTCGTCACGGATTCATTGTCATTGGGGGTAAAGGCAACAACAATGAACCATTATCGGACGTTTGGGTGCGTTGACGAGTTTCGATCTTGAGTCTGCGTGATTCAATTACGAACAGGAATTTGACTACGGGAATCAATTTTGGACGCAAGTAACAATCACTCCCAGCGATGGCCCTCCTGCGAGGTGGGGTGCCGCGGGAGGCAAAGATATACGTTCATCAAGCATCACTGATCCAATAATTCCAGGCAAGTTGAACTTGATTGCACTGTAAATTCGAACTTGATGAGTCCTTGTGTAGGACCCAATAATTCATTCTACTATGCCGGCGGCTTTGACGGTAGCTCACTGGAACCGCTTTCTAACGTCTGGCGTTTGAACATCTCCGGTGTACTCTCGTCCAATAATCCTACTAGTGTATCCGGGAGCTGGCAAGAAATAACCATCAATAACTTCGATTCACTATCCACCCAGAACCTTTCTGGTACCATGGTTATGGACTCTGTCGCTGTATATGGCGGATGCGCTACCACCTTGACCACCAACATTTCCTGCGCAACTCAAAACGCCTATTCACTGGATATTGATACTCGTACCTCGATCAATCCGAATACCTGTCCCGCTCCCAGATTCGGCGCTGTGATGACACCCAATCTAAACAGTGTTTCAGCTACTAGCACACAAGTAATGCTCCTTCTCGGCACTTTCAATTCGTCGCTATGGTCTGACGATAGCGGCTTGGATAATGGAGAAGTGGTCCGTAATTCAATTAATTTCAAAGATCTTGAGGATTGACCAATTCTGTTGATCAGGCTTTTTGGGACGTTGGTGCTGGCACCTGGATTAGAGTGATACCTTCGGGTGATCCTGGCAGCTCGGGCTCACATCCCACCCCACGCGAAGGCAGTGCTGCAGTCTCATCTGCTGCGCCGATTTTTGGTGACACTTCTGGAGCATATTCGGACACTTTGGTAAGGTTTACTTCTTGTCGATGTTTCAAATATTTAAATGATAACTCAGATATTTGGTGGACGTGATCTTTCTGGCAACTATCTAGACGAACTGTGGGTACTTCGAGCATACAATGGCGCCGTTACATCTTCCAATACCAAATGGGCTGGTTTTGGCGATGGGACTTTGCAAACGGGAGTAAACGCTAGTGGAACTGGTGTCGATGTTGAATTTATCACCACTTGTGCAACCGCCATTAGCTCCGGATCATCTTCAGCATCCTCATCCAGCAGTAGCCAATCTGGCTCTGCAACCTCCAGCCCTAAACCTTCCGGTAGTTCGAAACCTCAAAGCTCTGTGTCTACATACGATACTTCAACTGTTCACAAGGTCCTTGCACCACTATCCGTAACACTACTGTCTGCTAGTGTGATACTTGGACGAATATTTCCTCCTGTTTTCGATACCTCAATTTTGACCTTTCGGTCAATGGCATCCCACAGTTTGATCCTCCTCGTCTGTTTAGGGCTAGGTATCGCTGGCTTAGTTTCTGCTTTCACCTCCATTTCATTAACGACACCGACTTCCAACTTGAGCAAGCGAACATCCTCGGCCAACCTTCATCTTCACACCGGTCACGGGATAGCTTCGCTTGCTTTTTTCATCGTCCTGTATGGCGTTTTGCCCTTGTTATGGATATTGTCCGGGCGTTCCAACCGTCCCAGTAAAGCCACGAACCATATCGAGGGTTTGGTTTCTGACAAACAGCACATAACTTCTGCCGACACAGTTGAAAAGACCACAAAGAGTCGTTCTCGAACCCCATCAAGACCTTCTTCTCCTCGAAGGAGGACTCATTCATGGGGACCCTCAATTCTTTGGCGTCCCAGCACTGATCGGGGCGACAGTGATTCTAATAACTCAGCTGATCCTCAGGCTGCACTTACTCGAACTGATCCTGTTCCAGCAGAACCTCCCCGTACTTTCGAGGTTGTGAACAGACCTCCGCGCGTACGCCGAACGCCTATAGATCGAACGCCCATAAGTTCGCTGCGAGATGTTGATTGGCTTCAGCGAAGACGAAGCTTGAATACAGCTGTGAGTTTCTATTTTCATGAAATGGACATATAATGCAGCTCTTATTCTTTCGAAGGATGCATTAGATTATGCGTTAACTGAAAACCAGCGTTCTCGCGAGCGGGCACTTCTTTCAACACATGCTGTTCCTAATACACCAAATCATCTCGGCCCGACACCTGAAATCCCGGACGCAAATGGCATCGTTCTCCATATACTTCTGCAGTCAGCCATACTAGGCTTAGCCATCTTATCCCTCATCAAACTATGGTCTTCTTCTTTGGCCGGCTTCATAATCATCTTAATATGGATCGTCGCTTTCTACATCATATTGGTCGTACTTGCATGGAATGGCAAACCCAAAGTTTCCATCTTGGCTGTTATCCTGATTCGACTGAGGGCTGAGCCAGCTGCGACAGCTCAGGAGTTGAACCAATACCTAGCCTCCCAATCACCACCCCTTTCAGCTCCCGACCATTATGCATTTCCCCAAGGATCGGGTCCATACTATCATGAACCACCCTTTCAAGCTGTGTCCACAGATCTCAGTCACGGCGATCCCTTGAGTGTTGAAACAGATGAAGATGATGATGAGGACGAAGATGCTCGCCAGCAACGGATAGAAAGTGAGATGGCCAGGCGAGAAATTGTGACTGTCACGGTTCCAAGGCGCAAGCTCTTAATCGCGAATCCGTCGTAGACGCGGTTGACGATATGCGCCAATCATATATATCTTAAATTCGGTATACCATTTGCATGAAAAACATTTCAGCATTCGTTATTATCTCTTTTGCTCAACGTTATCATTTCATTTTGCTTAATGTCGTCGTTGTATGCACGCAGTCTGTATTATAATCATCATTATGCGGAATACTCATATTGACTAGATATGCTTGAATGGAAGAATGCGAAAAGTGAGAAGAAAACTTAACACCATATGTATGTAATGTAATCCGCGAAAGTGAAAGAAAACGATCACCTCATCGATTATTCGCCTTCAGTAGCAACATCGTGCCTCCACCGATCTACTCGTCCAAACTTGGCAGCATCGTGGACAGGGGGCGGCGAGGGTATCGGAATAGGGGCCGGCACCATAGGCGGCGGCATGACCATGGGCGGAGGAAAAAATCCAGACATGGATGGATTAAAGAACATGCTATTTTGCATCTGCATGCTATTCATCATCATTTGGTGCTGAGCCATCATCTGGTATTGTGTACGGCGCTGTTGTTCTGGGTGGAATGCTAGTGGACGATCATCGTCTTCGCCATCTGCATTGGGATTTGGCATTATCCTTGAAGCACGTAATCCCAGAGGCTCATCGTCGTCGTCCCTGGTATCTGGTTCAGCACTGAGAGGCGAAAGATTATCAAAATTGATGCTGGGGAGACTCGGCTTTACAATCAGAGTTGACAACGGCTTTTCCTCATCAGAGTCAGACTCCGTAGGAGCAAGTCGCGAAGTACGCTCTATGGCACGACCGATTGTAGCAGCCAGAGGAAGGTCCTCCTCGCTATCGTCGTCGGTGGCATGTATTTGAGGAGGGGTTGTTTGCTTCTGAGGATATCTTAAGCCGATGCCGGTAATCCTACGAGGCTCATCTTGGTCCTCGTCCGAATCAGCATACCAGCCTTCCGCTCGAGAGGATTGAACAACTCCCCCTCCAGCACTTTCCTCGCTATCAGAAACCTCGTCATCAATGACAGGAGGGGGTCCTCTTATAGCTGGTATGGTTGGTAATACAGGCGGTCCAGAAGAGACGACAGATTCTGCAGGAGTATCCTCTAGAACAGAACGCCCCGCTACGGAAGGTGAAATATCTGGTACTGGGCTTGCGAACTCTGAATCTTGGCCCTTTTTGCCCTTCTTTTTCTTCTTCTTCCCCCCATTTTTCAACGCCTCGGTTTCTTCTATGGCCTGCTGGCGTTCTCGTTCGAACGCCTCCTGCGCTTCTATTTCACGCAGCTTGGCCATTTCTCGCTCCCATAGAGTGTCAACACCGAAGACTGAACGATTCGGAGGACCTTTGTTAACCGCGACCGTTGGAACTTTGCCGTCGTCGTCAAAATTGAGCAACGGCGCAGTGTGTCTAGAGTTACGACGAGCGATGCCACTCGTTGGCTCGAAGGAACTGGCCCGCATATTTACGGGATGGTCTTGTAATGTAGCTGGGTCAATGAGTGTGCTTGAACGGGCGAGAGGAGTTCGTGCCATCATTAACGGCCTGTCGTCACCTCTGAAGACACTATAGGATGGCAATTTTAGTTTGCAGATAAGCAATGCACAGATAGAACTGTATATACCGTTGTTTTGATTTCATTCCAGCCTTACGATTTTCTAGATCATCGATAAGGCTTTTGCCGTAGAGCTTTCCAGCAGGTCTATGTGGGCCAGTAGCATTCTCTGAAGGTATTGGAAGAATCATCTCCATTTCCATAGTTGGTGTTGTCGACAACTTCGCTTGCTCTCCATCCTCTAAGGCACGCGGAAGGTCTCCGTCAATGTCGTTGTAAGCAATATCTCGCTGGCCTCCGACAATAAGGTTATTCCGGAACGTAAGTTGAGAAAGAGAAAGATTAAGACGAGGGTTAGGAGTAAAGGAATTTGAAGGCACAGGAACAGTAGAACTGCCGATATTGGGAGTTCTCATGGGAGTACGTGCACCAGGAGGCATGGGCGGGGCGTCTGCTAGCATGAAACCATCCCTTCCTTTTGGTGGAGGTGGAGGGACATTTGCGGATTGCAGGGGACTAGGCATAACCAGTACTTTAGGCCTAAGCAGCTCCATAGTAGTCGAGTAGCGGCTCTCCAAAGGAGGCCTGCCGGTCATAACGGAGGCGCCATCGTTCTCCAAAAGCATGCGCGAGCCTAGAGACGCATTCGACACAGTACGTGCATGAGCAGCAGCTTTGGGATCGAATCTAGAAGCACGGGATGGAGGTGCTATTGTAAACGGATTGTCATCTGTTGGTTCCATAGTTCCATTGGAAGTTGTACGAAGACGAGGGCCACTCATAGCCATTTTGGATTCAAAGCTAGCAGTGGAGTAAGTTCTGCGATGATCCAAAGTCATCGGAGAAGGACTGCGAACAGAGGTAGTGGGGAAAGGGATAGAACCCACGGCTGGATGCGGTTCTTCAAATGCGAGCCCGTCATAGGCGAGACTGTCATAGTCAAGGCTTTGGGAGGTGGAGGCGACTGGCCGTTGGAAGGAGGCAGGAATTTCCATTGCGGACAGATCTAATGGTGAACCGATAGACTTCCGCCTCACTTCCTCCGCAGGTGAGAGAAAGTCATAATTACCGACGCTCATAGAGCGTGTGGTTCGCGGGCGACGATGAACCTCACCGAGTACATCGTTGGTCTTCGGGAAATGGGCTTGCACGGCGGAAAGAGGCTGAGCTGAAGGAAGTGACTTGGCTTTGCCCTTACCTTTTCCACTCTTGTCTTTGGACATGAAGGCGTCCAATCCCCAGGAGGTCAGGTCCAGGTCCATTTCTCCTGCCTCCTCCTGTACCTCCTGCTCCTCGGGTTCTTCCTCGAAATGATCATCCGCGCCAAATGGGTTTCGAAGGGGTCCAATTGTAGATCCTCTTGACTTTCGTTTCCCATCAAGAACAGAGTCTGTTTCACTGGGAAGAGGTACTCCAAGATAGTCACTTTTCCGCTGGGAGACTTGTGGTCGAGCTGGATTGCGCCGGAGGTGTGCGAAAATGGCGCTTTCATGTGCAGATCGGTAAGGCGCAGAGGGGTCCGATGGATCGTTGTCGTATTCTGGTCAAGTAATTGAGCATATATACCATATAGTGGGTGGATGATGTATAAAGCGTACCTAGAAGTGCTGCAGCTAACTGCAGGCGGGAGAACGGAGCAGCCATTTCACAACCCCCCTCAAAGTCTGGTAGTGTCAGATAGTTTCACCACGTGGGTCAAGCGCCCGCATCTCTGAGTTTCTAGTAGTCTTATTTGGTGAAAGTAACTTTATTCCAATTTTATTTGTTAACGAAGTACAAAAATCCAGACCATTGAAATTACACCAAAAATGTTCCTTCTGAATTCAACTTCGTGAGGCCACAAGAACTACAGTTCATCGCGAGGAGCGACGACATTGCCTTCCTCGTCTATCTCCTCCATCTCGATGGAAAGCTAGAACCAGCACGACGTCAGTAAAGTTATCAGCGTACAGATAGCCATACGTACATCATCCTGCATATGCGGGGGAACATATACCCCTGCCTTTCCGTCCTCCGAGGGCATTTGGTACAATTCTTCAAATGCTGGAAGCTCAGGGTCCACAGGAGGAGCAGGTTTTACTGTGTCATCTGTAGGTGCATGTTCTGAGACACCCAAGGATCTTCTCAGCACGCGGTCGACTCGCCCGAAGAAACTACAGGAAGTTGATGAAAAGCCCGAAAACTAATTGCGATTGTACTCACTCATTCGTACTCGGTACCTCAAAACCGGAACGGATAAGCGCGCCATCGAGAAGAATAGATGCAACCTCTTCGAGTTCTTCTTCGGCTTCGACATCCCTCCCTTCTTCTTCAGAGGGGAGTGCTTCAACCTTTTTGAGGAGACCTTCGATTAACGGAGACCTAGGGTTGATTTCGAGCACTCTGGCTTTCATAGCGAAATCGTGCATGGGATTCTTTCCCGCGCCTGGGTTTGAGGCTGTAGAAAGAAATATTCATACAGGCTACTGTGAAATAAGCAAAGACAAAATCAACTCACCCATCATTCGCTGAACGTTAGCAGTGTAACCGAAACTATCTGCCACAATGGCAACAGGACTTGTAACAAGTCTGTTGGAGATGACGACTGCAACGAGTTAGCTTGGCATCCAGTAGTTCAGACTTGACGTTTCCATACCGTCTCGTACAACACCGCGGCCCTGCTTTTGAAGATATTCCATCAGAGGTTTGTACTTCTGCGCAGCCTCTTTCTGCTGTTCCTTTTCTTCCTCTTCGTCTGTGTCTTATTCATAGCGGGCATTCAATAAATAACTGATGTTGAGAGGTAATAACCTCACCTTCGTCTCCGAATTTGAGACCGACTTTCGCGATATCCTGGAAAGGTACGTTTCTACAAAAACAATTAGTCCGCTATTGAATGTCCGCGGCACAACCGACTTACTTCCATCGACGTATGTTTTGAACAAATATTTCATCCAAGGGTTCAGTGAATAAAAGAACTTCATATCCTCGAGCATGAAGTTTTTCCACAAAAACACTCTTCGCGAGTTCCTGAGGATTCTCGCCCATCTCCGCTAAGTAGAAAATCTGTACTGTATTAGTGAACAATATTGACCCATTGTATGCAGAAGAATACCTGCTTCTGGCCTTGCTTTCTGTTCTCGAGATACTACCGGAATCAATGGTAAATAACCCGAGTCTATAATGACACAAGCAGCTTACCTGGTCGAGGGTAGTGAAATTTCGATGGTTGGTAGTGAATCGCGTTATAGCGGCCAATTTTTCCCTGTTCTTCTGATCTTCGACGGCTCCGAGCTTTAAGATTCCACCAAAGATCTCATAGAATTTTTCGAATTTTTCACTATCTTCGGTTTCCAAGTCCGCCATTTTGTTGAAAAGCTGGATGATACGCTTGATGATGATGGACTTGAGCTGCCTTAGGAACGCTGTAGATTGAAGTGTTTCTCGAGAGACATTCAAAGGCAGGTCCTCCGCTATTGAAACCTGGTGAGCGGAATCCTCAATCTGTGGATAGACATAGACACATACCATCAACCACTACCTTAACCCAGCTGGCCCATTTCGGTAACGCATCCTCCCCGAGATCGTTGGTTATGAATACACGCTTGACCATCAGCTTGATGTCTTTTGACTGAGAGAGTAGCGGCTGTTGCCAGTAGGAATCCTCACTGCTCGTAGGCATACTGTCAGTTGATTCCGGGCATCAAAATAGGGACACACACATTTTATCTGGAAGGAAGACGATTGCTTTGAACGATACACCGGATTCCGAATCTCCAGAAAAATGAGTCCATGTCATCGGAGGTGAAAAGTCCTTGAAGAACGCGTTGTAGAAAAGAGCGTACTCCTCTACTCAAGATTAGAGCCTATAATGAACTTCAACGAATAGCTAACCCACCATCAGTAACCTCCTTGGGGTCACTACGAATAAGTAAATGAGTTAGACGCTCATACATAGGAAAAGAAAAGACGACCTACCGAGTCCAGATGGGAGGTTGGCCATTCAGGCGTACCCATTCGTCAATTGTTATATACTTCATTTTTGGAGGAGCAGGTGTTTGTTCTTCTTCAGAGACATCCTCGATGACAGCTTCGTCGATGTCATCGGCATCAGTGTCGTCCGTGTCGCTGGTGGGTTTGGGTACAGACTCTGCAGAACTAGTTTCTCCTGGAATCACATCTTCGTCGGGGACTTCATCGATCCTCTGAGTGTATAAGTATATAGGGAACGATGTAGAGAACGAAGAGTGTTTCGACCTATATGTGCCTTTTAATTTCAACAAACGCCTCGCCTTAGGAACATACAATACTCACACCAACGCAGTGATTTCCTGGTTTTCAAGATACTCTAAAGAATCATCTCTGAGCTCTAGTGTGATTTCTGTGCCACGACCAAGAGTGTTACCCCGAGGGTCAGGGAATATTTCGAAGGAACTATCTTCAGATGATGAGCTGAAGACATATTGGGCAGGTTCAGGATATTTCTCCGACTTCGCAGGTACAGACGCGACATGGACCTTGTCTGCAACGAGAAAACTACTGTAGAAGCCAAGTCCAAACGCTCCAATGAGATTTCCAGTTGCCGCTCCTTCTGCACCTTCAGCCCGAGCAAGGAAGTCGGAAGTGCCCGATTTTGCGAGGGTACCCTACATGACATGAACTTTGGTCTTTGAGTATACACAGGAATGTGCCCACCAAGTTCGTTGTAAGCTCTTCCGGGCCCATCCCGATTCCTGTGTCTACAAGGGGATAAGGTCAACGGCACTAGAATAAGACATGCTAACTCACCTGTTATTATAAGCTTTCCACCTTTGCCATCCTCATTCTTCACGGCCTTGATCGTGATATTGAGAGGATCTGTGCCGTCCCAGACGGTTTTGTCGATCAAAGCAGTAAGCCGGAGCTTTTCAATAGCGTCGTTGGCATTGGAAATAAGTTCACGAAGAAAGATTTCCCTATTGCGAGAGTACGATGAACACTCAATGGATGAAAATTACAACGAAGACTTGCTTGTGCGAGTAGAGACTATACAAAGATTGTAAGTACTTCTTCTTCTACATTCAGTCGTACAGAAGCTACACACCTGTTTATAACAATCTTCCGCATACGCGCTACATCGCTCTATAAGTGAAAACGTCAAAAAAAAAATCATAACTCATAGAAAAGACCCAGTCACTGACCTGATAATTGAACTTTTCCTTCGGAATTCCCGCAGCATCAAAACCTTGAGCGAGTCCTAGAGACAAGAAGGGAGAGAGGAAAAGGAATGTACTAAGAAAGCGCATTCTGACCGAACAAGCAGCCCTGCGGGGAAGAATTGAAGATGTACGAGTGGGAGTTTAAGTATATATTCCTCCGCAGAAGCTCCTCTACTTGAATTGCACTGACGTGTCAACAGTCGTGTCGTTTCCCTTAAGCTCATCAGCTTCATTTGGCTGTCACATTTTACTTGATGGGTGACCGACTCACGGGTACTCACGGTCGCGAAGTGTCACGCGGTTGCCTCAAGATTAGATCACCGACTCTGAAAGAGGAGGTCCCTGTAAGCACCAAATGGCAATCAAAAGTCGTGAGTTTTCGTGATGGTAGTGGTCTAGTGACACAAATGTGTAGTGCCTTTCGGGCATTCCGGCCGACTGGTTTGCAACCTTTTGCAGCCTGATTCAAAATGAGGCAAATGTGCAATGCCTTCGGGGTTTCCGGTGCACTGCTCAGAGCTGCTCCAGGGTGAGTTTAACAGTATTTCACGATTTTCGAGTTATTCAACCAAAATATTCACTTTCAGAGTCGGGGACTGCCGTGCGGGGCGCGGCGCTAAAGGATTATGTCATGTTCTATTGTTCTGAACTTCAACAAGTCCCAACCGCCATCGTTAAAGCTGATGTGCATTGAATATACTCAAATTCCGACTCGTTATCTCTCATCAGGCAGAAAGTGGCCAAGAACTGTGATCAATATTCAAACACTTGGAAGGTGAACAGATAGTTTCGGTGCAGAGAGTTGGGATAAATAGTCCTGTGGTATGGTGGAGCATCGAGATCAGCATTGCACACTGTTATGCAAAGGAAGACGTACGTACTCTAATCCACTGCTCCCGCTGTTCTGCAATATGATCAAATACGATGTAACGCTTGTCGTTCTGAACAAAAGCTTTAGATGAGAATTCTAAAATAAGTTTACCAGACTCACTCGGAGAACTTTTTCCATTTCCTCAACGTCAACATTCTTAGCTAGAACTTTCATATCCACCTTCGTGCCAAGGCCTTCACTCTCGGCATCGTCCTCATCTGCTTTCACTCCGCCATCAACACCTTCACCTCCAATTTTCCCTAAACGACCCCAAAATTCCACAAACGAATTCTCGGACAACATCTGGTCAAATGCCTTCCGGGAAGCATGCGTCCGCTCTCGCTGCCACTTTTCAAACTCTTGCCGTAGTACTATCTCACTCATGCCCAACTTGGACGTTGGAGTCGAGAACATCAGTGAAGAGACTGGCAGATGGTCAAAGGTTGTTGCTAGCGATGGCGCATGCGACTCGAATAGGACATGTAGACTCGCAAGATGTTTGGAGCGTAATTTTGAAATATGTTCATGGAAGAGATGCAGTTGCTGATTTAAGGGAAGAGGAGTATCATTGAATCGAGGGTCAGTCTGGAGTTGGGGGAGTGCGTTTGGCCAAGATATCTGGAAGGACAAATTAATTGCTGCATCAGGTAATGGGCTCTCCGTACCTGTGGATCGCGTATGGCGTCTAGAAGTAGTGTACTTTCCCATCGCAAGTTAAATAGACACCCGTAGCTGACAGACACAGATACGCACTTGAATACCCGTTCCCCTTCTTCCTTGTTCAACTCCATCCTGGATTTCCTGGTGTTTGCTTCGACTTTTTCTCGCTCGAGGCGGACTTTTTCTTCCCTTTCCTTCACAGCACGCTCCTTCTTCTCCTTCTTGCTTTCTGATTTGGATATTTCGTTGTCTTTCTGATCTGTTGAGTCTGTATTTGCAACTGAAGTACTGCCGAGTTTTGCTTTGACAAATGTGTTGAACAGCTCCTCCCGCAATGAAGACGAACCGACTGCATCGTACCGGGGGTCTTTGACGAGATCTTTCTTAACCTGTTTGCCAACCCAGTTAGTGGAGGCGATATTGAGAAGTTACTCGAACAAACTTCTTTCCAGACGCAACCTTCCTTGATTTCAGCGTGCTCTTTGAGCAAAGCAAGGAAATCTGCTTCTGCTTTCTGTGCCGCGGCCTTCTTTTCTGGTTTATAAAGATGAGCACAAGTGTCAAAATCTATGCAACACGGAACATACTTTCCCCCAGGTCTCGAATGAAGTCTCTGAATGCCTTCTCGCGTTCGCGGTCATCTCTGCCCCAACCATAGAATCGTCTGTCCTTCTTCCATGTGCGACGAAAATCGGTCCAGCTTGTCCGTGTGCTTTTGACTTCAACATTCAAGAGAGAGTCAAACTCTTCTTTAGGCGTGCGCGTCTCTTTATTTACCGCATTACGGCGAAGTTCCCGGGCGCGATCCCGACAATATTCATCAAAAGCTTCCCGGCGAGCAGAGACAGACGGAAGTAGGACATATCTCGGGTCCGAAACGAATTTTGGTAAAGATGTGTCCCAAGGATACAGTGGATTGATATCTTTTTCCCGAAGTAATGTCTGCAAACAAAGTAAGCTGGAAACGAGACAAAAGCACGCTTGTCTACCTTGAAAAGCGCTTTCGCTTCCTCGATCGAGAGATCCACCTTTTCAGGCATAACTATTTGTACCTCCTTTGCCCTTTTGAGTTCCGCCTCGGCTTCTTGTCGAGCCTCCTCTTCGGCGCGTTTCTTCTCCTCCTCCGCCTCTGCAGCCAGCTGAGCAGCAGCCTCACGTTGCCATTCTTCTTCCTCTTCACTTTCATCCTCTTCATCTTCGTCTTCCAGATTTTCCTCCACTCTTATTTTCTTCGTTATAACAACTTCATCGAGTTGTGTGTCTTCTGTTTCTCCCGCTTTCCGCTTGGCCGTATCCTTAATCTCAGCCTTCACCCTCTCTACCTCCAGCATCTCCTCGGCCTGCATAATATGTTCTCCTTCCCCAGCCTTCTTTTCATTCAATTCCAGCTGTGCTACTGCATCTTTGATCTCATCTGGGACCGACCATATACTTTGCTTTTTGACTTTGTGAGAGTAGAACACATTCCCTTCTGTTGTCTTCACTCGGATCCAATCGGTATCAGGTATCTGAGTCTTTGTCAACGGTCTTTCCTTCTTTTTTGAAGGCTGTACAGGTGGGATGTTTTGGAAAGAGGGGAGCGGTCGTATGTAGGTGGATTCCTTGGTTTGTACATTGTAATAATATAACTGACCTCCGGGTCCTAACATATACGTGAGAAAGGATACAGACATCGAGCCAGTGCGTACCTAGGTGCTCTGTCCATCCTGGAGGAAGTGGAGGAGGCGCAAAGGCAGCAAATGGTTGCAATGACATGCTAAAGTTGAAATAAGGCTGCTCGGAGCCTGCTCTTAAGCCGACTGTTTACCAAATTTAGTCGTTTTTGCCACGGCCCACGGAAGACGCTTAGCGCCTATAGTATATCTGAGCGTATACTATTCGCGACTTGAACTTGACTTCAACGGTTCGTGTCACCATTGATCAAGTGTCGAGGAACGCGTGCATGGCAATGTTCAAAAATACTCAGTTGAACGGAAGTCGTCAACTGAAACAGGAGCCGGTACTTATCGCGGTGACACCTGAGCCGTGTATCAATCTATCTATTCGAGAAGGCCTCGAGAAATTTATAACACACCGGAGGTCTATGTATACAGTAAATTCAATGTTTGGAACTTAAAAATACATTCATTTTTTCGGACGGTTATTCGTTCGATTTTAGTTCCCAAAGTATCATTGTTCTGGTGGAGATTCCGGGGGCCTGTACACGGTACGGTTCTTATCTCTTAATTAACATACTCACTTGTATATACGATACTTCCAAGTCCCATGATGGTCAACGCTCCCGCCCACTATAAATACTGGGACCTATGACTTCCACGGACAAGGATCTCAGTTTCACTTCCCTTTCCTTCCTGGTCCTCTCCAAGGGAAATGCCTTCTCAAGAAATTGTCGATTATGACCGCAAAATGACTAAAAGAGTGCTATGGAAACTTGACTGCCATGTCCTACCTCCTTTAGCCCTGGTCAGCTCTATCTTTGTCGATGCTTTTTTCCAATCATGAAATGGTTTGTACATAGCTGTGGCTTGCAAACTTCATCGATAGAAGCAACGTCGGAAACGCAAGGTAATTGTCCTTTTCTTGGGCTTGGGCTTGGGCTTGACTCAAAATAATCTGCAGGATCGCGGGATTGGAGACAGACACTCATCTACACGGTAATCAGTTTAACACAGTGCTCGCTGGTGCGTGTCTTGTCATACGTGATGATTGTCAATCCTAATACATGTCCAGTCTTTTACGTATCGTAAGACAATTCATTTTTCGCCCTACTCATTCCCAGACTTGTTCATTTTATTTGCTAAGCTATATGCTGGTTGAGATGCCCTCGAACTGGATTCTAAAGAAGCTGGGAGCAAATGTATGCCACAAGCTCAACGCGTTCCCTCGTGACATAGATATTGATCATTTCTCTGTCCGATAGCGTTGGCTTCCCATCATCGTATGGTATGACTTATCAACGCGAAGTAATTTTCCATCGCCTTCCACTCATTCGTTCCATCAGTGCTTGGGGCATTGTTACCACTCTTACGGGATTGGTCCACAATCTTGGTGGTATTCTTGCAATCCGAATTGTGCTTGGAGCGTGCGAGGGAGGACTTCTTCCTGGAATGGTTCGTTTCATTGTTCATTCCTTGTTCAACTGCTCGCATATTTCACAGATCCTTTATCTGAGCACGATATACAAGCGGCATGAGCTCCAACTTCGGTGCGTACATACATTTTGTAGTGTATCAACTCTCAATGTTTCATAGTGTCGGGATATTCTACGCCTCTGGTGAGAGTCTAATCCAGCTGATGGCTTTGACGCATAAATTGAACGGTTTATGTAGCTTCATTGTCTGGTGCTTTCGGAGGTACTATCTTGAGGCTGCAATTATTCTTATGCTGACTACAAAAACAATAGGTCTTCTTGCCACTGCAATCCTCAAGATGGACGGCATCGGTGGCCTTGCAGGCTGGAGATGGATTTTCATACTGGAGGGAATCTGCACCATCTTATTTTGTCTCGTAGCTGCCATCTACCTCCCCGCCGATATTGCTTCGGCCCGTTTTCTCACAACCGAAGAGCGAGAATTTGCAGGTACTTACATCATCCTTCACATGCGGAACTGATATAACTCAAATTCAGTTGCTCGATTCAATCTTGATCTTCCGCCCAAGTTAGCACAAGGCACTGACGGCGAGAAGAATAGCGTCGACATCAATGAGAAGGAGAAGCCGAGCGCATTTCATAGAGAAAATGCATCTGAGGATCTAATTTCGTCGAGGGTCACTCAAGAAGAAGAACAATTCGAATGGAAGGAGGTCATGAGGGGTATGTTGATATTTTTTTGCTTTTCGGAGTGCTCCAACGATCTTGCACAACGTAGGTGTATTAGATGTACAGACTTGGTTAACAGGCTTTGCCTACTTTGGACTCATCGTCAGTCTCTATTCTTATTCCTTATTCCTGTAAGTTTGACTTTCAGCTCGTTTGTGATTGTGATGGGAGTTGACTCGCTATGAACCAGTCCCACAATTGTTGCAGGCCTGGGTTACACTGGCTCAGCGGCACAATTACATACAGGTATCTGCTATTCTTTGTAGGAAGAAACTTAAACTTACCACTCATGTGATTGTGTAGTACCTCCATATGTTCCAGCGGTTGTGCTTACAGGTATTGGCTCTGTTAAGTATGGTTTTTCCTGATCTGACACGTTCATTCAACTTTGAATAGTATTCGTCGCATTCCTGAGCGACCGATTCCGCTGGCGTGGGCCTTTCATCTTAATCTGTCTTCCCATTGCCATTGTTGGCGAGTAAATTCCCTGGATCATAATTACTTGCTTTTTGTTCAAGCCTAAATTTGGTATCTAGGATATATTGTTGCAATCACTGCAGAGACGGATACTGGCCGATACGCTGCTGTGTTTCTCATGGCCACTGGAGTGTACGGCTTCTCACTCATGCAGTTCCGACTTCCATACTCAACGAATGTCTGTAGATATCCCTCCGGTCCTTCAATATTGTGAGATTAGATGTTAAATCTCAAAATATGAGCAGCAGGTAACAACTTTCACGTAGATCCATTCTTCCTAATAACAGCAACGGGCACTACAAGAGGGCTACTACGACAGCATTACAACTAGCGATTGCAAATTGCGGGTAAGTTACAGCAGCTACTTTGGTCGTTCATTTTTTTGAGGACAGCACTGAAATAACTTCAGGGGATTTGTGGCAACCTTTGCATATACACCTGGTTTGTTCAATTTATTTTTGTCTCGATAATAACTCTCATCCCCTCAAATTAGACCAAGCTCCAAAATACATTAGGGGGCATACAATCGTGCTCTGCTTTTTGATATTAGCCTGGATTTTGATTGCTGCGAACGTGTACGAAAGCTCGGTCCTTGTCTCAAAATCCATCTGTTCACGACGTCTTTAGCTGTTACTGTCTGTGGGAAAACAAGGCCAGAGCAGATGGTCGACGCCAACACAATCTTATCCAGTATCAAGAGTTATGGAATTCAGGAAAAACCAGTGCGCCAATCGGTAATCTTAAATGTTCTCGGATTCATGAATGGGAAACTTACTAAATTGTTCCAGGTGATCGTCATCCTGACTTCCGCTTCACACTATGAATCCATCATGAGCAAGATAACATCGTAGATCAGTGTCGGGCTGTTAGAGATACATGGACGTTGACGGATGAAATATGAGTTGTAGTATAACAATGTACTAAGTCGAATAAATACTATGAAGTAACATGTGAATGGGGCTACAATTATCATACATAGAACCTGGGGAGGTGTTAGTAATATTCTAGAGAAGGGTATGGGCTTACTTTTTGTTGATTTGATACAGGAATAGCTCAAAGTTGAACTTGGCTCTACCGTCGAACAAGGAAATGAAAGAACGCTGCTCATACTTTGCCTGAAGGAGCTCCTCCATACGAACATCTTCAGAAGCAACGCGCGAGGAAACCCCAAACGAGGAAGACTCCAGTGTGATGGTGAAAATTCCGGCAGTGTTTGAAGACATTGTGATATTGAGCTTATCGAATTGACGTGGAGAATATTGGTCGATTGTCAGTAGGATACCCTTGTCGTAAAGGTATTTTGCGGTATAGAGGTAAGAGCCAAACTGGGGACTTTGACCTGCCTTTTGCAAGTCTCGGAGATGAAAGTATTGTTTAGTGAATGGTAGAACGAAGCGCCTTTTTCTGGAGATGTTCGCGTTATATGACGATTCCATAAACTACATATGAGCACGTACCCAGATTTTCCCCGCTGCATGGTGTCCATCGCAGCGTCGACGTAATTATGATAACTGTCGATCTGCTCCTGGAAATACTTCTTGCGTTCAGCCAGATGCTGCAGCGCCTCGTTCATACTCTCCATTTCCTGTTGTCGCTGTAGGCGCTTGCGATGTTTGCTGCGAACATCTCCAGCAATAGCATTCAGAATTCCTTGAAACCCGTCATCGCGAGATATCTTTTGTAGGCTCTCTAATTTGAGTAAATGCTGAATCGCCATAGCTTTTACAGCAGCGAAATTGAGTCTGGTTGAAGGTTAGATGAGCACGTTGGCAATGTATGTAAGATTGCCCACAGTCGAATATCCTCGAGGCGATAAGCAGCATCCGCACCGATAGCGGAAGCCTGTCGCCTAGGAATTTGCCGAGCTTCATTAGCTATCTCAGCGTCTAGAATGTCTTCCCAGACGCTCTCATCCTCTTCGGTAACTGGACGAAGCAATGCTCCAAGCAAGTCTTGTGTTGGCTGAACTCGAAGTATTGCGAGAACTCCTCGTTTAGCTTGAACCCAAAGTGTCTTTTCTTCCGCTAGAGGATCTAAGATTTGGAGTGAGACGCGCTGATGGATTCAATAATGTTCCCTGTACCTTCAACGTTCGCGAAACGGTTCGTGAGCTCTAAAGTAATGGTTCTGTCACGGGCATCTTTGAGCTCTTCATTGCCAAAGTTGGGGACTCCGTTGAGCTCCGTCAAGATAGCTCTGATAGCGTCATCCGGAGTAGGAGCCTAAGAAGTATGAACACGGTGAAAAATTTGATGATTTACACAGACTTACTACTTCACTGAGATGTTGGACTATCAACGCGTGCATTGAGTAAATCTCATTTGGAGAGATATAGATGGGCTTCGGTGGAACAGTTGCATCCAAGAATTCGTGGGCATGGAATGTTGTCTCGGCATCGGGAACACTGGCAACTAGAAGATGTTTTGAAAAGGTAAGTACAACAGCAACTAAAAGCATACCCTCGAGCATCCAGCTGGAGATTTGGGAGACGGCTCTTGAAACAAACTCGTTGATGGGCATCATGTTCGGGCTATGATCGTCGAACGCGGTGCCACCGGTAATTTGTGTCAAAACTCTGGATATTTGAGCGAGATTCTTGCGGCTTGAGATATCAACAGTCTTGGACACAATGTCGAACGTTTCCGGTGCGCTGAAGAGGTCCTATGAATAGTGCGCACATGAATATTGAACCTTATACATACACTATGGCAGGGTTGATATATCGATAGTAAACCAGCCTACCGACGCAAGCAGCGTACGCCTCTTCTGGTGCATCAGGAAACCTTTCCTGTGTAAAATAGGTAAGTTGACAGCTGACTGAAACGCAGGGCACGTACCCGGACACAAGCTAGAGTTTCGCGAGCGAGGTACCTCATACTGAAAGGCATCTTCTTAGTGGATTGTATGATGGCGGCAACAAAACGATCGGTCCATAGTTGCAATGCCTGAAGATCTAGAACATATTCGTGAGCAGAGTCAATCGAATCTATGATTCAGACGTACGCCTAATGAATATGGGCCTCGTAGCGGGATCGTCCAAAGCTTGGCGGAACGATACATCCTTCGGCTGTGGACTCGGTCTACCAGCTCTCATTTCTTCCAACTCAATCCTTGCGCGATGGACCTAAAAGACAGTGATTAAGCATAGTAATTGTAAGGATATATAATGCGGACGCACGACGGTGGGGTCAACTTCGAAGTCAAGGTCATCGTCATCTACTATTTGACGTATTAAAGTTTGGAAAGTGTCCCGAGCATATGCAATTTGCTTGGGTCGAACATAGTGTACAGCGATGTTGATGTACATCGGGTGACCATCGATGATATCCTGGATGGAGCGCGCCGCACTGACTTCGTTGTAAATTGAAGACTAACAGAGAATGTTTACTAAGTAGAATGATTAGATATATTTACCAGAAACTCACTTGGAACAACTTCAGTAACAAGAAATCTTCCCGACGATCCTGACCAAAACCATATAGTGTCAGAACGGCAGCTTCCGTGAAACGTCTATCCTTTTCCGGAGTATCGTCTTTCGAAAGCCGAACAAAAAGTCTACTCAGATACTCCGAATGCGTTTGGAGGTGGTAGAACAATTGTTGATATAATTCCAATTTGCGTCGAGCTGTCTGATCAAGGGTGTTAGGACCAGCAAAAGGGTCTCCATGGGCTGCTAGAAGATGACTCCGAGCAGCATGAGCAGCAGCACTATCTGCACCAAGCCCACGCCGAGCTTTAACTACGTCCTCGAAACTTTTCACGTTTTGCACAACCAAGGCAATTTTCACATCAAGATCAGTGACGTCACTTTCCAGTGCCTGATTTTCGCGGATGTTTTCCACGACTTTCTTTCGGAGCCGCTCAACTTTGAGCTCTTCTTGAAAGTCTGTCTCTGAATCGTCAAGGAGATGGACAAAGTTTTTGATAGTTCCGACCGTGACATTCTTGCCCATTGTGAGTTGACGGTATTGCTCACGAGTCTCCTTTGCTCGGAAAAGCGACTGGATCTTGACAACCTTGCTCAGGTTGGCACGATAGTAGTCCATTTTCGCACGAAACTTCTTGCGCTGAGCCAATCCACGCAGCATTGCCTGAAGCACCGTCGCTACATGTTCGTTGTTATGTAGGTGGTCTCTCCAGCGGTAATACAAATCACGTGATAGTGCGCCTCGAACAGCAGCTTGCAAGCCCACAACATCTGGGGCGACGAAGTCGAGCTTCCGAGTGATTTCGCGATGTCGATTACGTGCCAACGCTGCCCGCGCTAATGACTGCATTCCATGAACGGCTTTGATAGTCTTGACCTCTGATAACGCTTTATCGAGCTTCTCGTGCTTTTGTCGTGCGAGGCCAGCCCTTGCGCGCGCCTGGAAGCCAACAACAAGCGGTGTTGCCTTCCTTAAGCCACGAATAAGAACTAAGAGACGTTTCCTAGCAAGGTACGTCCTGACAGCAGCTTGGATACGGACCACTGTCTGGCTCACGTCTTCCAATTTTGCCATCTGCTTTCTCATCTGTCTCCTGACCAATACTCCCCGACAATGAGCCTGCAATGCGATATAGCATGGCGAAAGACGGTACATCAGTGCGGCACGCTGAGAAAATTTGCGCCTAAAAAGAACAGCTCTCCCCTGAGCTTGGAAGGCAGCAATCGACGATAGTACTTCGGGATGTGAGAACGTCCTCGCGAGCTCGTTATGTGTCTGCCGCGTCAATTTCGCCCGAGCAATCGACTGCAGGTTCACAAAAACTCTTTTGCTGCTTCGAAGAGCCCCTCGAAGACGATTGTACAGCCGACGCAGTAGTACACCGCGAAGCTGAGCCTGCAGTTTGACAGCTGAAACAGACGAATCAGCTATCCGGGAAAGATGTGAGTGCCATCTCTTCCGAGCTAGTGCTCCACGGATTCTTGCTTGTAAAGCCACCGCCCATGGACGAAGGTCATTGCGTGCATTGCGTTGCTGTAACATATGCCTCCTAGTCATGGCGGCTCTGCATTGAGATTGCACCTTGACAATATTAGCACCACTGAGTTGCAGATGGCCATATAGTGCCTTCAGGGCTTGGCGAGCGAGATAGCCACGAGCAACGGACTGAAGCCCTAAAATGGATCCTTCGTTCTCCAAGAGTAAACGATCGCGACCTATACGTGGGAATCAAACAACAGAATAACAAGAGGAGGAACGGACTCACGTTCATCTTCAGTTTCAACTTCTACTTCAGGCTCCTCGTTTATCTCTTTCGCTAGCTCACGTCCGACGTTCCCAAAGTTGGGCATGGCAACACCAGATGCAGTAAGACCTTTCTGAGTTGCCTGCAGCTGATCATCGGAAAATTGGAGTTGACCGAGCAAGTTACCAATCCGTTCTGCTAATCCACGACGAGCTAGTAAATGACTAACAAGAGCACGGGTCAGTGCAGGATTCACAACGTAGATCTAAATCCCCAACCTAAGCGCATGTATGCAATATATGACTTTGGGTAAATTCTTCTTTTCATAAAGATCTGTGAGTTCGAAGATGAAGCACTATGGAATAGGTAAGAAGCTCGGACGTTCGATCGATTGAGATTAGTCTATACCTCTGGCAGTCCGACGTGCCGAACAAAGTTGAAGAAGTAATTGATATTGTCTGAATGTCGGAAGTCTAGTTTGGGGGCCTATATCGAAGTATGAGCAACATACGTAGCCAGTCTAATCTTTGGACAAACCTCATAGATGCGTCTGACAACCCCCTCTCCTTGAAACACTCTCACCAGCTTCGCAAGAACGACACCATTTCGTAAACCTTCCTCCATCTCGACCACTCCAAATCCGAGTTCCTGATCTAAACAACCCTCGACCCACTGTTGGGCTTCGCCGACGTGACACAAATACTCATAAGCTTGGATAAGATGCCGTTGCGTGTCCGCCCAAAGTCCCCTTGCTAGACGAGCTGATGGGAGCGGCGCCGGCGTATTGAAAGCTTTATTTCGAGAGAGTCGCATTCTGCCTGGAATACCTATCACAGCATCGGAGTCCGCGACGGGGGCTTCAAGCGTTGTGGCTCTCCGTGGCGGAGCATCAAAATTCCCGTCACGACGCATTGCACGTCGTTCCACTCGACTTGGCGGAGGTTCCTTCCTAACTTCCCTCTCGACTTCCCTCTCCTTTTTCTCCTCTACGTGATCCTCAGTGTCACCACTTGCTATCCGCGGCAAGTGTTTGCCGAAACGACGACCACCAGCGGACAGGGTGTTGCCGTATCTGGATTTGTTCTGCATGTATGAGCTTTTATATGTGGCTGGAAACATGACGTTGGAGGAGGGGGAGGAGGGGGATGGAGCTGTAATCGAATTAGCGGAAGTTGGTGAAAGCGGATTGAAGGATGTGCTTCCTGTCGACTGATGCTGAAGCCTGTCCCTGTCAGAGGAAACTGATGGTCGGCTATAGAGGGAAGTTGGTCGGCGTTGAACAGAAGTCGGTGTAGAGATGACACTAGAGGATTGGTCGAAGATGGAAGGCGAGGAAGGTGTAGAAGGGGGTTGTACATCATTCCTCGAAGGATTGATGCGCTTGAGAGAGCTGAAGTCCACGGTATTACGACGAGCAGGAGAAGCTTGTGGAAGTGTAGGAGGAGAAGTTGGACGCCCAATGGCACCTGCAGATCTAGAAACGTGATCGTAAGACGGTAGATGGATACGTTGACTAGACATGGTCGGCGACGGCGAATCTGCTTCGACAGTGACACCGGTGCTGTTGGGTGAAAGAGGAGTCGCAATAATAGGTGATGGTACCGATGAAGTAGTGTACCGTTTGAGATATGTAGGTGTCCGCTCTACTGGGCTCGATGTCGAATGTACCGGGGATGAATCCACAGCATTCTGGAGCTTAGCAAATGTTGTGAGCCTTGTAGGCGTCTGAGAAACGCTAGGGCTTTCGTCGATAGCATTTTCTCTGACGCGTTCTTCCCATTTCCCTCGGACAGCATCCAAACTATTAGCCACACGGTGACCAGGAGTCCATCTCCTGGTGGCTGAAGAAGTAGAAGATCCTGTGTTGTTGGTTAAAAGATTGTTACTGGACTGGGAATTGGTTCGTGAAAGAGAGCCTTTCGAGGATGACGTCCGTTCAAGTAATCTAGTTTGATAGGCAAAAGGACCGGACGATGATGAATTTGGCCGAGAGGAAGAAGGATTGGAAGAGCTTGATGAGAGAGAGTCTGAGCGTTGCATGGTGGGAAGATCGTAAAAGTCGTGAAATGAAGGCCAAGAGTCAAGAACTGCATTTGCCTTTCCAAAAAAGGCTGATTCGGTTGCGAGGCCCACGAGATCAACGCGATCAGTATCCTCTCTCTTATTTTTCTTTCCTCAATTCTCATCTCAACTTGAACAGAACTATGTTGGTATGATGAGATCAGCTTGGGCACTGAACCTCTATAAGCTGCAAGAAATGCCTCTAAATAACTACAGCGGAAGATGATCACTTTCCACCAAGTTACCTGATCATACCGTACAAAGTCATTTGAAGTGTTCTAGCCAAATTTTGTGACCCCCGGAAGAGGGAGGAGCACTGAAATAGACTGAAATCGAGTGAATGAATGAGTTGGTCGGACCCATGAGCCTCCCTCAAACCCTTAGTACAAGCTTAAGCAGGCTTCATTTACGAACGAAATGAAATTCCCGCTACCTCTTTACTAGAGGTTGAAGCCCAGTGAAAACTCACACGTCTCAGGGCAAGCAGAAATGAGCGAAAATGACTTTTGACAGCTCTGCGTGAGTTTCTAGATGCCGCTCATGTTGGCTTGATGACGCTCGAAAATCCGGACTGGTTTTGAGCAGAAAGGAGCCAAGATGAGCACGATTGGTCTCTGCCGTTTTTGCTAGATGGCTGGAGGACCCCGGAAGCTCCTGCTGAACCCCCTCCGAATTAGCGTACTTTAGGACCGAATTTTGACATTTTTCCTTGGCCGGAATTAGCGTACTTTAGGTCTTGGTAGCTCAAGCCCTGTCCGAGATAGCGTACTTCAGGCATACTGCTGGCTGACTTGGTGGCCCAGTGGAGGTAGGTGGAGCTCTGGCACCGGAAATGGGGCAAAGAAGCTCAGAAGGGCTCCAGAAGCAGCAAGAATAGTCAATAAAACGTACAGAAAGATGATTCCAGGCTTGGGAAGAAAATTCGGTATTTTCGGAGCAATTTTGACGATTTCACGTGACGTTCCTTATCCGAATTAGCGTACTTCAGGCCAAAATCGTAGCGTACTTGAGGCCGCCTGGGCGGGTGGGGTTTTGCAGGAGCTTCCGGGGTCCTGCTTGAGCTACCAAGACCTAAAGTACGCTAATTCCGGCCAAAAAAATGTCAAAATTCGGTCCTAAAGTACGCTAATTCGGAGGGGGTTCAGCAGGATCTTCCGGGGTCCTACCCAATCACAGTTCAACGGATAACACACCAGTTTCTTTTCTTCAGATAATGCATGCCAGAACTTTACCCAATCGTCTTGAACAGGTTTCTTGCCTTCAGCCTGTACTGATGCTGCCCATTCCTTCTTGGCTATGTTGCTAAAAGCGGTTTCAGATTGAAGTAAACCAGAAACTAACAACTTACTGAGCGTCAATCTTACTCCCAAGGTGAATACTCCAGACACCTTTTGATTTCTCTTTCTTTGGCGGGGCAACAGCAGTAGGGTCAGATGGTAAAGGAGCAATTGAAGCTGCTAGTTTTGAGCTATCAAAAACCCCGGTCCTATGCATGCAGCAATGTTAATATGTTATCTGGATTATGAATGAGAAAAATATACAAAACAGACAGAATGTTCTGTGGGACACAACACATTAGTAATGATATTCATGAGTTGTTAGATGCCTACCAGTGATGCTGGATTCACAACCAGGGTTGTTGCGACTGGCAGATCTTGAGAAACTTGAGAAACCTAGACATAATGAGAGCACGTATTAATAGTCAGAAATTAGACAATCATAAGCAAAGGTGGATCCATCGACAGATCTACCTCTGGAGCGGTGAGCGAGGACGAAAGAATGGACGGATCGAGGTCCAGTGCAATAGATATAGAGTCTGATGTAGTAGAGCTTGCTGGAAGTGGAGATGAAATGGCCAAAAGTGACGAAGTGCTTTTTGCAAGACCAGAGGAAAGACTTGATGATGCTAGAAGACGAATCAAATACGGATTGAGCAAGAAAGGTATTCATGCACATGGTATATATTCTTCTTGCCTCCGCTTCACTTTAGTGTCTGGGTCATCGTTTGAGCGCATCCGCTTTGTGGAGTGTAAATTTTCCGGTGTTTCCCGTGGTCCCCTCGAGTTCTTAACATGCTTAGAGTATCAGGAAGGATAGTTGATTACGAATATTTGCTGTGTTTTCCAATTGTTGTCACAAAACCTGATAAAGTTGAACATGTTGATTATATAATGGTTGAATTCATTGATCACGTCGATGTCAGCATCGAGAAATCTTGGTGGAGCCCTTCCCTGTACCTTGAGTCTTTGCCAAACACATTTTGACATCTCCCGAACATGTGATATGGTATGTGTATCCAAAGAGTTTCCGTTTGCATCCTGAAGCCACCATAGGCCAGTTGATGAGTTGTCGATCTTAAGTGGTACCCCTCTGGAAGAGCATATGTTTTCAGCCTTCATGAAGTCATCCTTGGTCCAGATCGTGACACATGGATAATCACAGTGTGAAAACATTGGAATGCAGAGTAAAGCAATCGTTGGATTGGGTGTATGCGCAGGTGCCTCTTTGATTGTTTGAAGAAGTTGCTCATAATTATTCCTAATAGTAGTATTAGATGCACCTCGTGAAATTATAGAGACGTACTGAGTGATTTTGAGCTCAACAATAGCATCATTAAACCGTTGTTCAAGCTTTCCATGCTCTACTTTGAGATGATGATATTGCATTTGAAGATCATCTTGAGGAACTTGAGATACAGGTGGATGTCTTGTTTGTAGAGGCGACTATCAACTGATCATTCAAGGCAACAATGAGAACGACTACCCCAAGACTTACCCTGAGGACATATTTCTCTTCCACTTGTGAGTCGGAATGAGAAAAATTGAATAAACTGCCTTTAATCGAACCAGGAAAGGTACTATTAGAGGTAGGTAGAGAGTATAAAGGTGTCCTTGGCAGAATTGGGGAAAGAGACATGGTGGCAGAAGGGAAACAATCAAGTGATATTCTCGGTCAAATATGTAACTGAGATAATATTCCAATGTGATCTAACTTTATTTTTTGAGTTTATATCACTCATCCTCACCCTCATTATCCTCTGGGTCTTTGTCCTCGACAAATCCACTCATCCTTGCAACGTCTAAATCTAGTTTCTCAACAACAAATATACGGTCTTTCCACTCCTCTCCCAAAAACTCCGTTGAATGTAGGACCATTGCTATTACTGCCTCAATCTCCGTGACATTTACTACCCTTGTGGCATCAACATTGCCATGTTCGCATGACCATAGTGCACTAGAAGACAAACGTAGAAGTAAAGGATTAGGTTCGGTATAAAGTGTAACCATTGCCAGTGTACGTGTGTCGTTTTCGGTGATAGCCAGATGGAAGAAGAAATGAGCTTCTGCAAACTCAAGTTTGCCATCGCAATTAAGCTACATGATAGTAAAGTCAGTAACATAATGAACAGATACATAACCACATAACCACAGTACCCACCTTAACATCTCGTGCCCGCCTTATTTTCTTTTGATCCTTTAAGGATTCTCTCCACATAGAATGCACTATCTGTCCTATAGGAAGGCGTAGTAGAGCCCATCGCTGTACCTTGGATACCTTCCAATCATTGGGAATTAGGTCAGCAGGAACACTGTCATAAACATATGCCTGAAGCGCGGTCATTTCATGCACTTCCAGTTCACAAGGGCTTCAGTCCTTTTTGCAAAGAAGGACGAAATTGTTCCCAAGGTCAAGTCCTCCCCGCGGTGTCTTTCTTTCTAAGCCGCGATCACTATCTAGAGCAGGAACAGCAGCTTTGAGTGAGTTGGTTTGAGATTGATAAAGACATCGCTCAGATAAATTCTTGTAAGGATTAGAGTCTTGACCAATTTCTTCGGTAAGATTACCAATTGACTGTTCCATAGTCCACTGGGAATATGCTATCCCGGGGCCGACTCGCTCAACCTTGGGAGCTACATGACGTAGGAAGTGGATGCTTTGCCGGACAAAGTGAATTCGAGAAATTTTACGTTGTACATATAATCGCTCGTACTCGACACCAAATTGAATAAGAAGAATGTGCATGGTTTTGAGTTGGTCGCGTGTAATCTTGTATTGATACATATAGCGGATACCAGCGCAAAGCTTGCAGTAGGACTTCCAATACTCCAGAGGGAGTATGTTGTACAATAGTCCAGGATCAAGACCAAATAGGTAGAGGAGAAACTCCCAGGCCTTGTAACCACTGTTGATTTTCTCGGCAGGGTTATGTGGAGGACGGTCAAATGAACCAGGTAGATATGGAGTATGTCATGAAGTACGCAGCCCCTATCATTTTCCTTTTCTCACCGTCTCTATGCCCTTATTTGTACGATACATCACTCCATCACTTTCACGTCCCACCATTGTCAAACCCTC